>CP092090.1:4757500-4870000 GCA_029203775.1 Neoneuromus ignobilis | reverse complement strand
ATATATTCGTATATATATATATATATATATATATATATATATATATATATATATATATATATATACATGTAAAGTTTTATTGTTTGTGTAATGCGTCATTTAATTTAACATATATATATATATATATATATATATATAATATGGGTATGTGTGCGTGTGTGTGTGTAAGTACGAATGTATGTGTGTGTTCATGTATATAGACGGCGTCGACTAATTAGACAAGATATCGAGAGGTTAGCAATGGTTCTGTGTGAAATTTCTGACTGTAGAACGCAACACCTCTCTGTGTTATAACACGTAGTGTGGGTGAATGAGTGAGTGAGTAAGGGTGCACGATCGAGGATGATAGCGAGGCGTTCGGGATACGTAGCACCATCAGGCTTTTAATTAACATTCCGTGCCTCACCTTCCACCTAGAAAGGAGTTGCAAATTAAAGGCAATAACTGCCACTAGATGGAACGGTGGCAGCACGGTCGCCGCTCGTGTCTATTCGCCCGTTCGCCCGAAACCGACATTTTTGTTGTCTAATTGTTGAATTAATTCCCCGTGTCCTTACATCAAGTCAATGGATGAACGACACTTATTGGATCGGGGATCGAACCAGAGCCGCCAGTACGGATATTAGATGTGGGAGAGCAATTGAACTAACTTGAAGAATATTTACGATGGAATGATTAGATGACTTGAGCTTTTCGAGTTTAATTTAATTTTTTATCACTGTTTTATTGTAATTATTAAGTTTTTTTTAACACGAATCATTTAATTCTCAAAGAAACTAAAATCATATTATATATTTTTATATGTTTTAATATTTATATTAAATTTATTTCATATATTAATTTGATCAATTTTAGTTAGTGAAACCAAATGAGTTTTTTTTAAAAAAAATAGAAGAAAATAATTTAAATAGAATGATATTATAATTTCTTTTAATAAATATAATTCTGTATAGAAAAATGAATAAATATTTCTTAAAGTTCTAATACATTTTTGATAAAATTATCTATTTGAAAAAGAATGAAACAATATTTTTATTGACATTTTTTAAAAAAAGAACTATCTATAAATTTTATTTTTAAAAATAAATTCATACTTGGTTTTTAGAATTTCTTATAAAAAAATTCAAATTTTTGTGATATTAAGAAATATGTTTAAAATATTTTAATTAGGTTATAAATTTAGGTCTCATAAAAAATATTAATTGATTTTAAAAAAGACTATGCCATTAAAATTCTTTTTTTGCAAAAAACGAAATCATATTTTCAAATTGAATAAAATTAAGTTTTTAAATTAATTTTAATGAGTTTTTTCTTTCATTAAATATATCAATAAAAATGAATTTAATTTCTTAATGTAATTATCTTATTTCAGTTTAATGTAATTATCAGTACATTTAGTAATCTGCAAAATTAATAATTAATGAAGTGGTGGTTTGATGTATTGCATGTAATATGATGTGTTATATTTAAATGTTTAGTAATAGTGACGATTAATTTGGTAAAAAAGTAAAAAAATATAGCTTGATTATTGTAAAATAATTGACGAACTCTGTTTTTTTTAAAAAAAAATACTCTGGTAGACGCGCGCCTGTACACTCGAGACTTACAAATCGAGCGAAGCACGCGTACAGAGAGCAACGAGCGTCGATTCGACGAGGTAGGTAATTGTTGCAAGAAGTTTGATTAGACGTTAATTGATGGTGATTGTAATCAACGCCGTCCCACCCCCATCGTACATATTACGTTGAGATCTCGTACTGCGTGGGGCGAGTAACGGCGGCATCTCTTCAGAACGGGCGCGCCACGCCAGTCGTCTCTCAGCCAAAGCACTTGTTTGATGGTCTCGGGCCACCGACGCCCGCCTCTCGTTCGCTCCGCCGCCGTTCATCCGATATTATACGATTCTAATTAATTTCGAAACGGCATCGAGAAACGTTTATTTGTTCGATATTTTCTCAAATGTCTACGCTTGATGTGACGTTATCTGTTAGACGCCTGCCGTTTGATATTACACGTTTCGGGGTCGATCCGGTCGGTAACGGGTTCAGGGATTCGATGCGATCGGCGCGTGAAATGCGCATAGTTCACGAATATAAAATATATATTTGAGTGGTACGGTATTCGTGCGGACCGAAAGAATATTGAAAGGATCTTCGTTTTTCGTACAATTTAGGCGTCGACAATTTAGACACAACTGGGGATTTATTGTAGTTTCTATTAAATTTTATATATAAAGTTAAATTTTAGAATATTATTGAATTTTTCTATTATAATTCACAATTATATTCTCGAGAAATATATTTGTTATAAATACGGGCTTGTAAAAATATTATTGTGAGAAATACAATGTTAATATTTTTTTTTCATTAGTAAAAATAAAATTATTTCTATTTTTAGAGAAATAATAATATTATTTTTTGAAATAATATATCATACTCGTATTCTGCAGCAAAAAATAACTAATTAATATTATAATTAAGACTTATAATCCTTTTTTCTTATATATGTTGTTTTTTTAAGCGTGATAAATCTTTAAATTGAATTCCTATTGAAAGTTCTATCTAACCTAAAAAAATCATTTATTGATGTTTTATTTTTTTAAACAAATATTCATATATAATAATGTTTTATAAATTTCAGTTTGATTTGTAAAATAAAAACAGCAAATTGAATGAAGTTTATTGTAGCATATAGCCGAAACTTTATAAAAAGTAATTAATATCAGATAACATAATGTTTTGTATGTATGTGTATAAAATAAACATTCACTTGTAGTGAATATAGATACCTAGTCCGTACAAAATACTCAAAAGAAGAGTAAAAAAAAATCGCATACAACGTTCGTTATTCAAACATGCAGAGAGAACTGCATTAAAAACTATGACCGTCGGTATTGTCCGCAAGGCGCGAAAACACAGAAATATTATCTCTCGCGCGCGCCGCACAATCCGCAGAAAATACGTCGCGGCCGGGGTGTGAGCGCGGACGGTACGGGCACGTCGAAGAAGGCAGGGGCGCGCCCCGTTACCCGTCGTAACCGACGGCGACGCTGGAAATAAAAATATTTCAATATGTTGGATTTTAATCCGTGGAAGTACTAGTCATCTATTATGGGGTCTCTCGTAAGCTCCGCGGTCTCCGCGAAGGTGATTCATGGCCTATTGTTTCCCGCTTTTCGTTAAACGCGCGACGGGCTTCGCGCTTATGCTAAGGTTATGTCGCCGGTACTCCCTCGCGCTCAGATAAACCGTCGCATGATGCGCTCTGGAATTATATTTATTTATTTTACTTGTATGTGTATGTTTGTTTGCTTCGTATGCCAGTTATTATTACCAACAAGAGTTTGTTTCGGCGAAATTTTAACCCTTGAATACGTACTAAATTCATATATTTATACACATAAAGATCGGGAAGATTATATATATATATATATATATATATATATATATATATATATATATATATATATATATATATATATATATATATAGAGTGCTTTTTTAGATTAGATATAATTTTCGATAGAAATTTAATTTAAAGTTCTGTCACGCTTAAAAAACCACCTATATTTATATGACTTAAAATTTAAGTTTGTTATTTACAAATTTAGTACTTATAAAAATGTCACTATAAGTACAATAATTTCAATTCTTGGTTTTTAAAATAAATTTAAAATTGAATTTACAAAATTAAATATATGTGGGTAAGATTTAAAAATTAAATCGTTCTTTTTTAAAAAATAAATTTATTCCATATTAAAAAGTAAAGAATTTAGATGAAGTCCCGACCTTTTTATCACTTAAAATAAAATTTCGAATATAACTGTTTTCTGTAAATAAAAATATTTATTTTTTTATTACAAAATATTCAAAATTCCATATATCATATTATATCAATAATATTTTTTGTTTGCTTTATTATATCATATTATATCAATAATATATTTTGGTCAATTTTTAAATAATAAAATATTTTTAAACAAATTCAATTTTTATATACTACAGAATTTAAATAGACGTAATAATTTTACATTTTTCGCTCAAATAAATCATACACCCCTACAACATCATAGTTTAATTTCTTACTAAAAAGGAAAAACCATAGGACAAATATATATATTTCATACATAACAATCTAATAGATTAATTATTGTATACAAAATTGGATTTTTGTAATTTAGAATTTATAAATTAATGTTATTATTTACAATTTTTAATATTAACTTCGTTGTAGGATTAAAGATTAAGACTGGATTATTATGGTTGTAAATAAACTTTGTTTATTATACATAGTTGTTGTTGTTGACCAATAAATAAATAAATAGGGTAAATTGAAAATATCTGTTATATTCCCTGATTTTGTAATATAATTTTAATTTGTTGTTTTTTCCTGTATCGTTTGTTGAAAACCCATTATACAACATTTATATGGAAATGCGTGAGTGCCGCGCCACAATCTTTCACCGTCGTAGGTAAAAGAGCACCGCGTTCCAAAGTCGATGTTAAACGGCACGTCATGTGAAACCACCGGACGAATATCTATGACGTTAGTAGCGACAAATATAACCGCCGGACGAAATGTTTGCGGACACACATAACATAAGCGTCGAGAATAAATCTAAATGGGCGAGAGAGTGTAAGCGCGGTGTACGGACGAGTTTACGGCCAACAACAACAGCAATGTCGAGTTACCTCTCTGAACGAACGACAAATACCCCAACTCGTTAGAGGCGCACTGTAAATGATTCACCTCCGCGCCTCCGCAAAACGTTCCGCCACTATTCTATGTTGTGTTTGTCGGCGGCCATTCGTAACAATTTAGCCCAGCTGGCACATGATATTACAACGACATCACATATTTATGGACGCTTGTTGGGCCGGCAGACGCGCCATGGGGGTGGCTCGCTGCTTACCCCCATTGAAAACCACCGACGGTACACTCATACCGGAGGCGTTACACCTCTAGTGACTGTAATTCAGTTCGCCATTACTAGCGAAGTGCTAGTGCTCGTTGTACGTGTAGGTAGTTAGTAGCTCATGTACGGATCGAGTTAATACGGGAATAAATATGTTTACGAAGTCATCAGCAAAAGTATCATTTATTTTCATCATCGTACAACGACTATCGAATTAATTAAAATCGTTCTGATTCTCTCCAACATGAATTTAAGACGAAAATTCATTATTGGCATTACATAGGAAGATTATCATAAAATTTATTCCATAATTATTCTCACCAACTGGCTAATAAATGGCTTGAATACATTAATAAATTAATTAATTAAAATCATGCATTAAAAGTACTTATCATTTTTTTATTCAAATTAAATTTAATGTAAAGCAAACAAAAATATTAACATCTATTTTTTAAAAAATCTTGAAAAGTGAAGATATTCCATATTTTAATGAAAACATTTAGAACAATATTTAGATATTTTAAAACTATAGTTGGTAGTCAGAAAGCATATTTGCTATAATAAGCATGTTTTATTTTATTCAAAAAAATTAATAATATTTTTTTTATAAAAAAATAATTATTGACTAGAACAGTAAAATGTATTCTAAATTATTTTTAAAATTAACAAAAATAGATTTCATGAGTGAAAAATATGAAGAAAATTATTTCTTCAATAGTAAATTGATTAAAAAAATATTCAGATAATTTAATATATACTTTTATATATTTACATGAGTATAAAAAATCTTTATATAACGTAAACGATTGGTTTCGAAGAACAATATAAGCTAGTGTTAGTTTTCTCACTTCTCTATACGTTGGTTTTTCGCACCGGTCAAGTAAATAATTGTCGACAATGTTTACAATGCACTCGCCCCGAAATAATATATGTGTTTTACATTGCTTGTTTGCTTAACCACTCTGCATTTTTTGAATTTCCATACGTAACTTAAAAAGCATACCCGTCGAGTTCCTCGTATGAAGATTACATAAATTTTCGCAATCTTTTATAATTGCAGTATACACTTTAAACATACACAAATTTACACGGACGTGCATTAATTTTTTATTGCACGTACGTACATAAAATGAAGTATAGTTGAGGATTCTCAATCTACTGACGTTGTTAAATAAATATGAGAGATTTTTTAAAAAAATAATCTCGAAGAATAGTCCTATAAATATTGACTATAAAAAAAGCACGCGAGGTCTTTTGAATGTTATTTGAAGTACATGTCGAACATTATCGATCATTCGAAAAAAATTCTTAAAGAAGTAAAACGGACGTAAGGTGTGTATATACATGTGTGTGTAGTATAGCAAGATATGTATTTCGTCGGACGCTGTAAAAGTAGTGAGAGGAGACGTGAACATGGCGAGATACGTCGGTGGGTGGGTCTCTCTCAAGGTATTATATCGTCGTGGTTCAGACTTGAGTGGCCATCGTAGGCAATATTTTCAGTAAACGGACGCTGCAAATGATGTCTTTAATCGAACTTCCAAGCGTCACAAATCAAACACACGTTTGACAGTGTCGTTAAGAAATGGCAGTTTGTCAGCCATAGCTCATACTCTGTGTCGAGTTGAGCGGTTTAGAAATATATATATATATATATATATATATATATATATATATATAATGACATGGGAATGGAAACTTGAAAAATTCAATTTTAAAAAGCGTGCCTCTAATAATTTTACTTGAATTTTATTCATAAGAAAATATTTGAAATTTAAATAATAAATAATTTATATTTTTCTTATTCCTACTAACTTTGCTCGTCTACACCCCCGAATTCAGGTTTGTTTAACAACATTAACTTATTTCATAAAATTTGTATTTCGGTAATTCTTGAAAAACTTCGAGTAGAAAAATGAAATTTCACATTACGTCTAAGTCAAAATATCATTTTTTTGAATAGTAAGATGATTAAATATTTTCTAAATTATTTCTTATCCTAAGAATTAAACCATTTTCTCAGTTATTTTTTAAAGAAAATATAAGTGTTAGTTGCTATTTACTTATTGAAGTAACTTCGGTTGGTTGGAGAGAAAATTAATTTGAGTCTCTTAAAATTTAAATGTTTAAATAAATGCTCTTTTCATCAACTTATCAGCTAAATATTAAGAAGTAGTATAAAAATGAACTTGCCTCGTGACCCGTATCTAACGCCTTCACATATATATTCCCGTAAGGCTTAAATATACGACTCGGTCCATCCAGTATCGGATATCGGGTCGAACCAACCCTGCGATGTGCACGCTCGTTTATAACGGCACTGGAGGTGATTTCCTCTCTTCGCGCGTTGAGTGATGGACGATACGAACGTATCCAACAACGTCTACGGCGGCCATTTAACGCCGGCCAGAAGATATTCAACAACATCGCGTGCAAAAGAGCGCGACCGGGAGACGACGAACGACTCTGATAACTCAGCGTCTGGACCGCTGCCGTCGACGTCAATATTAAACATGATTTCTTGTTTCTTATATTCCGTAATATTGGTGAACATAAATCATAGTCTTTATGTGTATCTCTCTAACGTTGCACGGGGTCGCTGTTGCTCGATGCCGCTGTTCGCTGCTCAAGTATTTTTCGCTGGTTGGTTGCTTCGTTCGTCGCTCGCTAGCTTGTACGATTTTTCTACACGAATTTATTTTATAGCTTGGTTATATACTATATGTTTTTGATTTTAACATTGATCCATTTTATGTAGCAATCTCATATTATATATATATTTATAATTTCATCATTAGCACTTTATTTCGATTTTATATTTAAAGTAAGCATGAGAAAAAGTTTTTGAAGTTCTCTCCTATTTTCTATTTTTAAAGAAATAAAAAAATACAAGTGTGTATAAAATTTTTCTTTTAAATAATTCTAAATCAGGAAATATAATCTCTTAGTTAATTCAAATATTGATTTATTTTTGAAATTAGAGAATGTTTAGAAGATATTCTTATATAATGGTTGGTGATGACTTTTTTCTTAATTATTTTTAGTAATTAATTTATATTATATATTGATTTGAATTTTTAAGAGTTTAAATTAAAAATATATATACGATTCGGTGTTGAATTAATTAAATTGCTGGCTAATTTATACATTATATATATATATATATATATATATATATATATATATATATATATATATTAATTTGAACAGAGTAAATTAAAGCGTGACAAACACAAACGTCCGTCTTATACAAACACAACAACAAGTACGTACGCTCATAATAAATTCAACACAGAAACACACGAGTTTTGCAACGAGACGTTGTTAAACGTCGCGTTAAGGTAAACTTGCAATGGTTCATAAAGGGGATTACCGTATTGTAGTTGTAGACAAGTCCTCGAGAAAGTTAAATAATCCCGCCACAAACTCGTCAGTACGGACCAGCAGCCGCCGTTTTCGCCGCCCGACCGGAATATATCCCTCTTCAACCCGTACTTATCCGCCAAACCACTTTTCCACCTTTGTGTTATGGCAGAGATGCAGATTTGTGTCGTTGTTGTTTTCAGCATCCGACACGCATACACACACACGTTAACCTTATAATAATATATACATTTGTGTGGCGTGTCGCGAGGATCAAGTAGTTTGTGAGTGGTGTACTCTCACGCATTTCAAATGTTCAAACTGTTTACGTAATAACGAAACGAGCGGAATGAACACGACGAATTAGTAATCTCGAATATGCGGAATTAGCGCACACCTACATGCTAGGGATTAGTGTTTGTCGTGTTATTGACACACGTTCACACGATTAGGATACACGGCGATGTTGGCGAAGAGACCGCTTCGACACGTCCTCCGGTTCTCTATCCAAGCCTATCCTTTTTGCGAGACGACATCGAGGAAATTCAATTTCACCTGAACAAATAATATCGTCTCTACAGAGAATCTAAGCACGGAATCGAAACAGGACAAAAATTTGTTTTAATTCAATTCATTACGACTGAAATTAAAATCATATTTTTATTCAATAAATTTCATTCCTTAAAAAAAATAATATTTTAATCATTTTAAAACTTTTTACTGATAAAAAACATTCAAATCTTAAACACTTCTATAAAATAATACATGCTTAAACATTTCTAAAACAGCTTGTGCTTTTTTTTAGTTTTTTAATTTATTTTTATCTCTAGACATTTCTGCTACAGATAAATATATAAACTATTCTTCGAAATATACTCTCAGATCCAATACCTTGTAAAATTTCAAAAATACAAATGTAAATCGCGAATTTACTCGAACTGTTTATCATTTCATTAAGAGTGTTCATTTTGAAATATTTGTTTAATACGAAATAAACAATTTGCTTTGATATTAAATCCAAATTTAAAAAAATATTTTATAAATTCTTCTATAATTCACAGAAAATTTTTCATAAAATATGAAATTTCATTTTAATACAAAATAAAGTATTTATTTTATATTTTAATTTATATATATATATATATATATATATATATATACATGTATATATATACATATATATATATATATATATATATATATATATATAGGGTCGTTTGATAAGTATGGTAAAAAAGTAAGAAAAACTAAATTGAAAAATTTATTTAAATTAAACAATAAATAAATTTAGCATACTTATTAAACGACCCTCGTATATATAGACACTTTCATTTTTATACTACAATATACAGGATTATCCAAATGTGACGCCCAGATGTTAGTACTCTATAATGTTTACACGTCATGTCTTTTCAAATTATATAATAAGTTTTTTTGTTTTAGTAATAGATTACAATTTTAACCATGGATAAGGTTTACATTGTTAACACAATTAGATTTTTTGTGGTGTTTTTTTGAAGTCTAGCTTGTGTTAACAATCCACAAATTATTAATAACTTAAAGAACAAAATTTGAGTTGCAATTCGTGAAATAAATCCGAAAGCAAGTTGAAAAGTGAGTGAAAATTTCGAAATTCGAATTGATGCCTACAGACACAGTCGTGGTAGATATTTGAACGATATTCTGTTCCATGTATAATTGTAATGAATCATACTTTCAATAAAAAAAACAGCTTGAAAAAATCTAAGTAGTTTGTGTTTTATTAAAAAGAAATATATAGGCGCGTTTTTGGATGATCCTATATTAAGATTAAAATAAAAATGATAAACACTGAAATAATCAGAAGAAATTTTAAGAAAAAATATATCTTTTCAACTGTTAATGCAATTTGGAGAAATATATAGAACTTTATATAAATTTAATAAACCCCTTTAAACGAACATAATTTCAATCAAACGAGATAACTTCAGTAGCTAATGTGTTAGTTACAGTCAGTATAATAAACGGCATTAAACGAACAAAAAAAAAGTAAATCCTAATCCTGACTCAGATAGAAAGATAAACTGGAAGATTTGTTTCGCGATCTGTGTGAATTCGAAACGATTGGATTTCAGTCGTTGTACGATACGTGAACGAGAAATAATTAAAAACGCGTTAAAAAACGATAAATCGAAGTGAATAAAAAAAATAATACGCAGTCTTTGTCGTTGAGCGATGCGACACGGGCGTCGATGCGGATGCTTGATGAACTATTGAGTGAGAGACGCGGGACGAGTTTCATTGCTTGACTATTAGAACGAGCTTCTGTCAATAGCGGCAGCCGGAGGTCAGAGCTACACAAAGCGTCATCGAAAGCTTAAAGTTCTGACGGTGTCCGTTTCAAAGACAGCGTTATTAACACCGTACGACTTGTAGTGAGATGGTAATGTTCTTTTTGTCGTCATATACAATAGTTTAAAGGTATTAAGTTCAAATTTATTTACAGTTTTATTTAAATACGAGTATTTCAGTATTTGTATAAATAGAAAAGTAAATAATGAACTTTTCAGTATAATTTAATTACATCTTCAGCTGGTTGATTGTAACATTCATGAATGATATGAATATTCCTTTAAAATGGAGAAAGAAATCATAATATATATATAAATATTATCTCTAATTTAATTCCGAATATTTTTAACAAACATTGATTTAAATTAATTATTAATTATAAAAAATTAAGTGATGTCATTTAATTTTCGACACCTGGTATTCATAGGATTGGACATTGGGTATTTTTGTATCTCCAGCTTTTCATTAAATATGGGGATTTAAAATAATACTAAAATAATTAATAAAATCATGAAGTACAAAAATATGTACACAAACGTTAATATTTTTTCATTATCAACATAATTTTATATGTTTATAAAACTATTTAAAGTATTAAATGTATCTAAACATTTGAGTTCCTTATTAAATATTATTAATAACTAGAAATTTTACTTTTTGTTTTGGAATTGCAATAAATTCTTTTTCATACAGATGAACTATTGCCTCAATACAACAAGATATTAAAAAAAAATGTTTAATAATTATTTATTGTTTAATTTCTTTATTTATAAGTTAATTCTCATTTCAATAGCAATTCCATCATCATTAAAGAGCTTGATCATTGCCATTGAAATGCATATCAGTAAATATAAATGTGACAATAAATAATTATTGAACATTTTTTAATATCTTGTGGATTTGGTATAAAAACAGATATTTATTTAAAAAATATATTTTCAATTAACAAATGTTTTCTTAAAAATTATTTATTAATTATTGCTATAAAATACCATCTGAATCGATTTTATAAAGTGAATTATCCTAGCACACACACCGTTTGGACAGAAGAAACACCGCTGAAAGATAATCATCGTGATTCTGACGCGATTGAATGGAACGAAGAACTTGGCGAGCTATTGCAGTAGCAGTTAGTCGACGGAGAATCATCAGTGGTCTATACATAGGTATAGCTCGCGAGACGTGCTAAATATTTCTTGATCGATCCCCTATTGTTTGACTAATCTGTGCCGAGATTTTTGATCAATTGAGCACAGAAAGAAAATCATCGCCGTACGGACTATTGAAAAGATAATGGTCGAGTAATTATTTCATTACGTTACCTAAAAGAAAATTATTAGTTTACGTTCGATTTCGACGCTACGTGACTATTGAGGAGTGTTATTAATCGAGATGGAATGAGAAGATTTCATGTTCCTCATCCATTGTTTAATCTCTTAAGATATTTCAAATTCAATTGATTTATATGGAAATGATAATTAAATCTTTGAGATTTGCATTAAATTTCACCATAGAATAGAAAAAAGTGATTTTATATCTTGAATATGTTTCCTAGTTGGAATGAAAAATATATTAACGATTACTAAAAATATTTAGATTATTTAATAAGATTTATTATGTTATTCATTAAATTAAATACTACTTTTTATTAAAAAAAATACTAAAATTTGTTTTTCATTTTTAAATATTATGATTTTAAAAATAATTTTAAAATAGCATTTATACTAAAAGCTGAAATCAAACTAATGTTGAATTAAATAATTAACTGTTTTTAAATTTCGATGAATAACAAACAGTTAATTATTTAATTCAATATTTGTTTGATATTAGCTTTTAATATATATGTTATTTTAAAATTATTTTTAAAATCATAATATTTAAAAATGAAAAACAATTTTAGTATTTTTTTAATAAAAAAATAAAAATCGTGATAAATATTGAAAATAATTTACAACTTTTTTAATTAAAATATTAAATAAGGATTTGTATAGATAGAAAATTTCAATATATAGAAATTTTATATATTAGAATACATTTTCAATATAGATATTTGTTATTAATATAATATAATAAATAGTCGATAGCAAATGAGATAACTGAGAAGTAGAGAATAATATATTCAGATAGTTGATAATTCAAGAGTTTTCATTGTATATGAAGATCTAAATAAATTGATAAAAAATAGTACAGAGCAAAGATATTTATGATTTTCGGATTATTTTAGAAGAAGATTGTATTGTTTATTGAATAGTTTTTTATAGTTACTTTATAGTTGAGATATTTGTTATGAATTAGTTTTTGTCGTATAAAAACTTTACTCTGTATATATATATATATATATATATATATATATATATATATATATATTATAAACTATCAGTACATAGATAAGCAGTGAGCAGCTTCATCCCCAAAAGATATGTCATCTGTATCAGCAACGTAAATATACAATCTACTTGTACCCTAATATTTAATATGAATTTATTACAGGTATTCGAGAAAATTGCACAATCCTTCGATGCCGCCCTTAACTCTTCAACCCCACGTATCGAGAGACAGTGGGCGAGTCGACGTGTACCAGCAGCGGCAGAACCGTGCTGTATGAACGCGTCTGCGGTACAAGCACTATATGTGGCATTCTGTTCCAGCTAGCATAAGTTGTATTTCGTGGAGGGCTATAGGAAATTCCCAACCGGTTTTCGGCCTCTACAGTCCACTCTAGTTTATGAGTAGATTCGAGCCGATATTGTATTATGTTTATGTGTCGGCTTAAGCAGTGTCCGATCACAGAGCATCGAATTTACTCGCGCCGTTGTGCGCGCTATCTCGCCACATCCCCAAGGACTCGCCCATTGTCCACGACCGTGCCGTGCACGGTACCCACTTTCGTTCCCTACGCTTCGTTATGTAACGACACGATGGTCGCTCTTAGTGTGTAAAGTTATTTCCATGAGTAGCTCCGTTGTTGTCTGTAACCAATAACTGTGCGTCCATTTGAAATATTGGCATTTTGTTCGGAGATTATGGCACGTAACTGAGTACTGGACGCAACAACGTACACCTTAGATTCCGATTCGATGCATTTTTCGTTGTTCTTCTTCTTCACATGTATTGACTTTTCCTCTTAAGATTTATTTTAAGATATGCACTATACGCATTCTTTTCAATATCTCGAAGGTTTGCAAGAACATTTATAATAAATACAAACTGTTATAAAAAAATCTATGAAGTAAAATATTTAAAAACAGTTTTTAAACTTATTTTAACAATACTTATTAGGTCTTATACTATTTATAAATAATTTAAACAAGATAATGAATTATTTTTATTATCATGAAATGACAAATTGAAAATATTTTTAAACAATGTTAAAATAATTTTTTCATTCCACAATTATTTTCAGAAAGTATGAATATTTTTAAGAATCAATATTGAATTTATTGAGTAGATATTTTTATTATTGCTAATATTAAAAATATATACAGAAATTTAAAAAAATGTTTTTTTTATTAAAATATGAAAAAAAATTAAAAATGGCTTCCACCAGTTATCAAAGTTCTTACATTCTTATTGGAAAATCCTATATTATTATAATTATTTTTAATATCTAATTCATAACTGTATGTTTTTTTTTGAATATTTATTCTTAAAATAAGTGTATTTTTTGTTGTGATAAAAACTAGCAAATTTAATTATAATTATTATTTTGTTTAATGGAGAAATATTTTTGAAATTAAATAATGAAAATATTGAATTTTAAATAAATGTTTATAAATAATTCTTTCTTTTATTTAAAAAAATTCTTATAATTAAATTTTTTAATCAAAGAAATATTTGATTAAATTTATGAATTTTTTAATTTTTTTAAAAAATATTTTAATTTAACTTCACTAGAAAACAATGATATATTTTATAGTATATTAAAACGTTTATAGTATTCCTCGATTACATACTTCAAATTAATAAATAATATTATAAATACACATATTTAAACATATTCTAAACACACGTTTATTATAAAATTACGCACAATTATAATCACACAAATAGCAATGTAATTGTGCACCCCATTCCACCGATCGTCCGTGGCACCGAACTACAGGCGGTTTACGGACAACACAAGTCAAGACTTTATGAGCGTTATCATGTCATTAAGTACGTACAGATGCGGTATAATGTATTCCGTTTGTATCAAGAACACATGTCCAATAATATTACAAAAGGGTTTTACCTACAGTTTACTGTTCCCGTAGAAAGGATTTATTCGGGACTTAGGGTGCCGTTGTACACTCAACTGTACGAATCTGCCGTATCTCTAATCAGACATGCCATTTCGACACGTCGGCTGTTATGTATTTATTGTTAACTATAAGAAGAGTTATATAATCGTTATATTACTACCTATCGTATCTTCTTAAAGGTCGTTGCTTTGTTTCAATTTATAATAAGATTAATATATGGAGATGAATAAAATATAGACAATTAATTATTATTATATATATATATGTATATATGAAATACTATTTATTTTTAATCAATTGTACATTTTAAATAATTTAAGAATATTAAAAAAGTCATTCGAAATGTTTTTTTTTATATAGAGTAATATTCATAATTTTCTTTAATCTGATTGAAGGTAATTCCATACATAAAATATAAATACATTTGTACAGCTTAATATGTTAAAAAATTCGTACCAAATATATATCATTTTATGTATTATTGATCACACAAAATTATTTTATCAATGAATATTAAATGAAATAGTCTACTGAACAGAAATAAAATTTATACAGACATAAAAAGAAATTGAGTTTTTAATCAATTTATAAAGCATAGGGTCATCCAAATGTAACGCCTAGATTTGTGTTTTATTAAAAAGAAACAAAGGAAACTATACACATGTTTATTTTTAATAAAACACAAATCTAGGTGTCACATTTGAATGACCTTATACATTAAACTAATAATATTTTAAATGAATATAAATAGAATATTGAAAAAACATTTTAAAAAATACAAACAATGGAGATCTTATAAAAAATGAGTTGAATTATAAATTTGTATTTTTTTATAATTGAATATTTGTCTTTATTTAAAAAAATATGTAGTAATTTATTCACATTTCAATAAACCTTAAATGCCCTAGAAACTTGAAAATCACTTTTATTTTTTTTTCATAAATTCAATCTTATAAAATCTGAAATTATTAAAAAGATAAATATCTTAATTTATTAAAAATTTTATTATTATTTTTTTATTTATAATTAATAGAATTTAGAGAATGAGAATCAGCTAAGTTATAAAATTTGGAATATTTGTAGAAGTTATTTTCAATAAAATCTATAAACTTCTATCCGAGCTTTTAATTTATTAGTTAATATTTTTTTGAATTCGATAATTATTTAAGATAATTTCAATCTGATCGTACGATCTTGAATAATAAAAAAACAATACAAGAACATTGTTAGTGACTCAATACAAACGCTCCGATGTTCATTAAATTCAATTTCCAACGATGGATCCGATATTAAATTCAGCGTAGGGCATTAATAATCATTGAACGTATTAAACAATGATTAAATCATTAATACGTGCACGACACACATAACACATACATATTACATTAAAATATATAGTGAAGCCATTGTGGGGGTATGGTTGTGGGCTGAAGGTCGTGTGTAGGGGCTGGTGCACGGGTTGGCCGTACGGTCTCGGCACTACGTGATCCGCAGACAACGGACAGCGGCGTATATAAACATATAACGGCTGTGAGGGATTTCGCCAAGGTCTGAACTGTGACCAACACAAAGACAGCGATGAACGCCGCGAGGCCATCGGCCACTCTCATACAACAACAACACAGTCCGTTCGGGGGCTCGAACACACGGCGGCGCACTAAGCCGTTTCAGCAGAATTAACCTGTGACTTGTGAATTACGCCAGATTAAAGTGGCGTCTCTTTAATGTTCAGACCAAAAGCGCACTGACGTCTCTTACTCACTATGAAGATCGTCATAGTGAAATTACGACCGTGCTTAAATTTAGTTTATTTGATATAAATGTATAAATGTATGTTTATTTACGTACACGTGTACGGATAAATGTGTTTGTATATGTTTAAATGTATTAATATACGTGAATATGTAAATAAAGACACATGAGTACGAGAACGGATAATGTTTTATAATAAAAAGTTCTAGGATATAATCGTATTAATTATACCCTTTGACATAAATAATAACCAATGAAATAGAACTAAAACAGAAGGAAATAATGATTAAAATTATTTTTTTTTATACATGTAATAAAAGAAATAGAATATAGAGTTATAAAATAATAATAACAGAATTCAAACGAAAAAAATAATCATATACAGTTATTTCATAGAAGAAATTTTCATTGCGACTAATTCAATTTTTATACATAAATTATTAATCTCATATTAATAAGATATTCTTAGATTTTAATATTGATTATTAACTCTTAATTAGCTATAAATATTCAATAAGCAAAGAATGTAGGATTAAATTTTATGCTATTATATTAAAGAGTAAATGAGAGGAAAAGAATGTTAATTTAACAGTTAGGTATTTATTAATCTATGACAAGAAATTAAATATAATTTCGAAAAAACATAGAGCCTAAATTGAATTTACTGCACATGTAAAAACATCTGTGTTATTATTTGAATGATGGAAATTGCATACACCTACATTTTTCACTTTCGAAGAAATATTTTTTTAAATCTCAATTAATTTATAATCAGTCTGTATACATATTTTTATTTTATCACAAATGACTGATTTACCCCAAGTTTACAATTTTTTTTAATAATCAATAATTATTTATTATTATTCATTTTATTTACTAATACAAATTCCAACAGTCATGCTACTATCATCAAAGGAATATATTATGTTATAAAATTTGTAGTTTCATAAAATTTCGTGGTATTGAAATGAGCTTTCTATTTATGTTAAAGTAAATTTGACACAGTACTAGAGGTAATATAAATTTATTAATTTTTGAGGTTGTCCTAGAATATTTTCAGAATTAAAATTTAATAAATATTTTTCAAGATCATTTTTGTTAGTAAATAAAATTAAATTTGTGTAAAATTTGGTAATAGCATTAATTAATTAATTAATTGTTATTTAACTTTGATAAAAATAATTATTATTTAACTGTGAATATACAGGGTCATAAAAAGAAACAAAAAAAAACTATAAACATGTTTCTTTTCAATAAATCACAAATCTAGGAGTCATATTTGGATGACCCTATATTTATTAATTTTTTATGAATTATTATTATTAGTTATAAACATATTTTATCATTTATTTAGAATACCGCATTTTCTTTTAGATTAAAAATTGTTTTTAATTAGAAACTAAAAATAATTTCATAAATAATAATTCATAATTTAAAACTTATATAAAAATATCTTAATAAAAAAATTACAGAAATATAATTATTTTCAGTTCACAGGATTATAAATAAATATTTAACTACAAAATGAAGTCATTAAATATATTTAAACACACATAAGTAGTAAAAAGTTATTCATTTTGTACAAAAAATACAATTTTCATTCATGAACTATGAACAAGCGTACAATGGTTTTGTTAATTATATATATATATATATATATATATATATATATATATATATATATATATATGTATGTATGTATGTATGTGAATGTCACAGGGCGGTACAGGAAAACCGTTTAACACACTGATATATTTGTACGTTTGTAATGTCTTCTAAGACGCTCGTATCGTATATTCGTTGAATAGGTACAAGCTCGGTAGGGTGTGAGCTACTTTCGTCGTGGTTCGAGCGTGAACCACCGGTCGACACAAAAGCACACACCCCTCGTTCGCATCCACCCCATGTATGCAACAGTAATGCAGTGTTGCGGAGTCCATTTGTCTACATTTTAGATGACCCGAGGACGAAGTATCTCGACGCCATCAAGAATTTACTTGTGCGGTGTTCTGTTTGCACTCTCCTCCACCGAGGACACTATTTCTACTTACTGTAATTTCTATTTACCAAGGCGAGACAAACATTTTATAATTATACTTGACGCTATCTGCTACGTATGTGCAACTACGAAAAAATATTTTTCTTTTATACAGACACTATGAGATTTCTTAATGTCCGTTGATGACTTTTATTCTGCAGACGGTTACCTTTTACTTGCATTTCAACTATAAAAAATCATACATACATACATACACATATATATATATATATATATATATATATATATATTATATAACGTACATAGTATATAAAGTCTCGAGTAAATATTGTTTAGTCAACTAAAACGTTAAGTCAGTGTTAAATTTGATCTCGTTACAGATCATCATACAGCATATAGCAATTAAAGAGACTTGTAAAGTACTTCAGTTAATCCAACATCACAATAATGCATGTAACAGTTTGGGGAAATGACAAGCGACTTCGGTTGTATCCTTTCACAAACACATTCACACACTTTGTGCACATACAACGAAAATGTATGTTCTATATATTTACATAGGCGTCATCAAAGAATTTATTAAGAGAATTATAGGGATTTCTTTTAAAATACCTATAATTATATATATATATATATATATATATATATATATATATATATATATTTGTTTTCATATTTAAACAAATTATTTTATTACTTTTTAAAAAATATCTTATTTATATATTACTTTAAATTTTATTTAATAAAAAATTACAAATATTATTTTATTAATAAAAAATTAAAGATTGTAAAAATACATAAAATTCTTTGCTTTAATTTTTTATAAAATTTCCATATCTTTCTTTTATTTTAAAAAATCAAAAACGATTTTTAATTTATTCATAGATTTTTGATTATAACATTGTCTAGTTATTGTTATAAATATCATTTTATTGAGAAATAGTAAAACTTATATAAAATATAAAATAGTAAATTTTGCTCAAACTATTAAATGGACAGTACAACATTTTAGCAAAGTTCAAAAATTATTAAAAAATGTTTTTCTGTTAAAGTGAAAAATGTTGTTGAAGCAATTTTTTTTATATTTTTAGAATTACACAGTTAGTTTGTTGATAATTGTAGATTTAACTACAAATTTTGTATAAAGAGAATATTTAAAAAATAGTAAATATAAAATAAATTTTGATATCAATTGAATATCTTTATAAACCATAACAATTTTAAAAATTACATTTAAAAATCTTTAAGTACAATTGGAAAAATATTTTTTTTATTATACAAATATTAATTTTTATTTTTTTTTAATATTTTGATATAATTAACTATGGCTTATAAGTGAAAAAATCATATTTATAACAGATTAGTATAAAATAGTTTTTTTCTATATTTACTATTAAAATTATTTACAAAATACTTCTTAATCAAATAATATATTCATTAAAATTATAATTTTACTAAGTAACTATATATATATAAAGAGAGAGAGAAATAGATAGGTATAATGTTCATTTGTGTTTATTAGACATTTAAGTTTGTAGGTAAATAAGAATTTAATAAAATGTTTTTTTATTGATACTATTAAATATATCTGGTGTATTTTGCTGCAATTAAAGTTAATCTTTGAGAGGAATTAAACAATTTTATCGGTGGATTTGTTTTATATCCGAGATAAGTTTTATTTTTACTCGAGCTTAGAAGTAAATGCACCTATTTGCAAGTTTTAATACGTACGTTTCACACACAAATATTTCATCAAACTACAACAAGACATTCATATAACAAAACACCTGAAACTTTGACTAGATTGCATTGCAACGAACAAATCCGACTTATAATCCGTACCACTTAAGTCGCTAGGACAGAATACATACACATACGGGTTGAAGTTAAAGAGCTGCACGGATCTCTGGCTCTGTGGCACGACACGACGTCGTGCTCTTTGCCTCGTTGCTGCAATGCAGGTGCTACGGGAGAATTAGCATAATAGTTGGTCCTGCTGTATCGTTGTTTTGGAGACAGACCGGCATTTGAATGTCTTCCCCACATTTCGCCCCGTTCCCAACTATAAACCGTTCGACTCGGGATGGAACCACTGTCTCTTCTGTACACACATACATATCAGTCGCTTATCCTGTAGAGCAAACTCATAGTGGCCGTGTCTAAGTCTGCCACTTTATTCTTGTTTTAAGGCAATTATGGTGTCACGTCTAGAATTGCTATTTTGCTAATGTGTGTTGGATAAAATTAAAGGATTTTTCGGCACATAGACACAAACACACACAATTGTAAATACACACACATATATACATACATACATACGTACAAACATATATATATATATATATATATATATATATATATATATATATATATATATGTTGGCAAAATTTGGTATTTATCATAAATTTAATCATATTTCATTTTTTACATAACATATGTGGAATTCTACTTATTTTAATACTACACTATTGTTAAATTCTAGTTTTTAAATGAATTTATACAAATATTTAAAATTTGACAATAAAAATAAATTAAATTAAGAATCATAAGTTAAATAGTTTAAAATTTCCAAAAAAATTTAATTGAAACATAATATTTTGATGTATAAAATAAAGTAAATATGTTTAGAGAAAATATAAAAAAAATCACAAAAAAATATTATAGTAATACCAGAAAAGAATTTCAAAAATTATTTAAAATTTATTAACAATAGAATTATTTTTTAAAAATAGAAATATATAAAAAAATGTAAATATTTTAAGACATAATTTATAAAAATATTACAAATATAAAATAGATTTTAATTTTTTTTTAATCTTTGAATCAAAAAATTGGAAATAAATTTCAAAGGATAAATACTAACATTTTTAATCTATTTTAGAATCAAAATTGATTGTT
The DNA here is from genome assembly GCA_029203775.1 of Neoneuromus ignobilis. Lineage (NCBI taxonomy): Eukaryota > Metazoa > Arthropoda > Insecta > Megaloptera > Corydalidae > Neoneuromus > Neoneuromus ignobilis. The sequence goes on along the minus strand of CP092090.1, from coordinate 4,848,501 downwards.
GTTTATTTATTTTATTTACAGTTGTGAGTTATGATATTGTATAAGGTCATCCAAATGTGACGTCTAAATTTTTGTTTTATTAAAAAAAACATGTGTATAGTTACTTTTTTTTAATATTACAAAAATCTAGGCGTCACATTTGTATAACCATATATTTCTTAACTATAGTCAATATGTGTAGTAAAAATTAATTTTTAACAGTGAATATTAATAAAAGTTTTAAAAAATTATATAGAGTTATAAAATTAATTACTACGATATGAATATAGTTTTTGTCATTTGATTTATTTTTCATTAATATAATTACATATATATATATATATATATATATATATATATATATATATATATATATATATACATGTCTTATTCATCCGCAATTTATCTGCAATGTTTAGATATAAAAAAGGCATACAATGAAATGTATGCGAAACAGCAAACAAACAAACAAACACCCCCACTGTCAACTGCACTCTACGTCTATCTAAGTAGAGACACATAACTCCCTAGTCCACATTTCAAGTCTCCAGCCTGCCATTTTGTTTGTTAGACCACTGCACGGCTTGATTTATAATCAGTCGTTTACATTTTCGACGAATCTGTACGATTCGGAAACGGAGACAGAACGTATCGTCGACATTAAGAACACGTCGCGTCTCACTCGCACGCCGGCACCGGTTCCTATAAGCGTCGGATATGGTGCGGTGTAAATTCATCTTAGCCACGACGAAGCTCGCATAATCCTGGGCAAGACTTCGTCAAGGGGTCGCATAAGACCTCGTCGCTGTGTTCAAGACACCAACAGTCATGTATCAAGTGTATATGTCACAATTACTGTCCTTTAACTCACCACAGTAATGTGTTATATTAAGAACTCGACTTAATTTATACGCTCTCACATGTCTACAGATGAAATGGGTTTGTTATGTCCTGCGGAATGGACGCTCGTACTAGTACGAAATTTGCATTGTGCTCAGACAATGTGTTTATAAAAAAATATACATACATACAGACATAAATGAATACATATTTCTTTTTTTCTGTACTCTACGCGTAAAGTGAGCTTCAAGGACGTCACTACCCCTTTTCTCACTTTGTTTAATATATTACAATCAAAAGAAAACCTTATTTAATATCATCTATCAAATTAATTAAATAACAACGTAGAGATAGTAATTTCATTTTAACTGTAAATGATTTATGTATAGAAAAATTAAATTATTTGTATACAAAGTAAATTAAATTATTCCAACAAGAAATAATTATCATTAATAATAATAATTATTATTTTACAGATAATAATTATTATTTAAGAAAATTCTATTACACGTAAATATCTTAAAATCTATAAATAAAAATTCAATACATTTCATTTTTAATATCTTAATTAAATATAGGATAATCCAAATCTGACATCTAGATTTGTGCTTTATTAAAAAGAAACATGTGTATAGTTTTTTTTTTGTTTCTTTTCAATAAAACACAAATCTAGGCGTCACATTTGGATGAAATTATATTAAAATAAGTATAAATTATTTTTTAAATAAATATGAAAATTATTTTATATATATAATTTGTCAATTTTATGTCCAGTTAGATTTTTTTTAATATCTTAAAACTGTGATTAGTTTGTTTTTTTTTTGAAAAAATATATAATTTAATAAATTACTTGTTTATTACCAAGATGAATGAATAAAAATGAGAATATAAATTTCAAAGTACAAAAATGATACGTCGTATATTTATCAAACGCTTTCATATTTTTTATGAATTTCATGTTCATTAAAATTTAACTTCATATGCTACAAACAAGCATTATATATTACCTTCGGAATGACAGTCTAGGGATTTTTTACTGAACATTTTAAAACTTTGTCATACATGCAGCAGCAGTGGAGGATTTTGTCGATTTTTCCTACGTTCGTCGTGTCACTAAATTCCGAGTGAATTATAAATATCCCGATACTTAGTAAACCGAACACCAACTGCGTACTTTATACATATATACGAAACTTCATGAAACTAAGGAACAGCCACTGCTAGTATAGGCGGTGGGTAGTATAATACATTATCAAATTATATGCCACGGTAGCGGCCGGTTACAGGCAGAATCATAATAACTAATTTAACTTTAATCTCGCCGTAAGTCTAGATGTCAGATGGTCCGAGGGTCAAACGGAACGCGTTGCTTATGTGTTCATGCGGTCAGTTGGTGAAAGGTGATTCCTCCTCGGGCGCAAGAAGACTTTACTTTGTCGACAGCAATGTTGTTGTACTTGTTATCATCTATTCTCTTACTTCTTCCACCTACGTTTCCAAATACAGGATGGTCTGATTTATTACTAAACCAGTATGCTATAATATCAATTATTCAGAAATATTTCACAGTTTTCGGTACAGAAATGCTTTTAATATTTAATTGTATCTTAAAAATTTGAATAAATTAATTGTTAGTAAATTATTACTTAAATAATTAATATTATATTTTTCAAAGAAAATTGTGATCTAATTATGGAATTATATCCAATATTAGAAAAAGGAATTAAAATGAAGAGAAAAAAATATATTACTCTTATAGACTTAGAAAAGACATAGATTTGACAATGTGTACTGGAAGAAGTTTTGGATTCTTTTAAGCTATGGAAAAAATTAATTGGTAAAAATTGATTTTGAACTTTTACAAATTTCAGTATACTGGAATAAAAAATTACTTAAATTAGAAAATGTGTTAGAGAGGAGTGTACTTTTTTATCATAATTACTTATTGAAGAAGTTCATTATAATGAAAAAAACAAATAAAATTAAAATAAATTGGAAATACACACACGGTATAAAATATATAAAAAATAACTTTTTTTATTGAAATCAATTGAAAAAATAAACAAAATTTGAATTTATCTTAAAATTTGTGATAAAAATTTAAATGTTTTTTTTTTAAATTATTTACAACTGATGATAAATGTAAAAATATAAAGATAATATTGATATCTCAATGAAAAAAGAATCAAAAGTAAAATACAAATCAGAAGAATTGAAATTAAACAGGTTGAAGAATTTTGCTGTATGGAAGCATAATCATTGATGATAATAGAAATATAAAAAAGATAAATTAGAAAACAGATTTAGAAAAAGAAATTTTGCAGGATAAGAAACACTTATTGATCAATAATCATATTATTCCAAGTACGAAGAAATCATTTATAAAAAGTTTTATTTGGAATGTGTTAATATATGGATACGAAAATTGGAATCTGAGGACGTAAAAGAGAAATAGAATATAAAGAGAAGAAATGTGAGTATGGAGAAGATTAACAAGATCGAGTTGGATTGAAAGAAAAAGTAATATTCGAGTATTGAAAGAAGTAGATAAAAATAAATGTCTTTTAAAACAAATTCAAATAATAAAAATTAGGTTTATTGAATACCTGATAAGACACAATGATTTTTTTAAGAAAATTTTGTAGGATACAGCACTGAGTGAAAAATAAAAGGACAATTAAGAATACCTTATTTAAGGAAGATCATGAAAAGAATGGAATTTGAATTCTAAAAATGGCTTCAGTCAGGAAAATATAGCTGCTGTGACAAGGCACTGCTCTCAGTGAATAAAAATGAAACCACTTTTCAATTCAAAGAAAAAATGTAATAAAATTTAATTCTTTAATTTTTATTTATGAAAAAATAATATAAATTCTGTCATTTTTGTTAATCGAGATATAATTGTCAAGAGATATAAATACTCACTATTTTTTATATTAAAAAATAAAGATATATTTTGTTTTCATGAGAATTAAGATCAGAAATTGGATTTAATTTATCCAATTATTGAATAAAAAATTAATGGATATTTTTAAAAATAATGTTTAGAAAATTAATTCATTTATTAATTAAAATTTTATAGTTTTATTCAAAAGATATAAATTATCTGAATATTAAATCAACTTTCAAATCACATGTATATATATATATATATATATATATATATATATATATATATATATATATGTATGTATGTAAATGGAGATGTGTGTGTATTGATATAAAGACTTATTCCAGTTAGTTAGGATGTCCCCTCGTCATCGGCCTTTATATACAAATATAATATGTTATAGTAGTAGACACAATACCTGCTAACGCGTTTCTGCCGTTAATTGTGCATGACAAGACACGAGAATTGTTTCATCTTCATCGGGCATCAAAAATTCATGCCCGTTGCGGAATATTAACGTTACTAACATCTGACAGATGAATAAATCTCTGTGAAGTCCGTTTAATATTTACTTTATTAATCGGCGTGTAATAACTGTTATATTTTCTGTATTGATACTGAATTTGTATGACATTAATATTTATATGAAGATATGATTTTTAAAATAAATTTGTCTATTAATAAAAAATAAGTATTTTTCCCTTTTATATAATAAAATAAAATTCAATGTCGAATTTTATATAACAAACATATTTTTTGTACTTTTAAAATATATTTTTGCTTGATAACATTTTTCTACAAGGGTACATCTTTATTACATATTGGAATAGTATATGAAATTTAAAATTTAAAAAAACGAATTCAATAAAAATTGTATATATTTTATTCATAATGAATTTTCATTTAAATATTTTTTTACAAATATATAACAGGATTAATATTTAATAAATTGAGAGTTAAAAATAATTAATTAAATTTGTATATATTTAATTAAGTAACTGCTAACTGAAATAAATTTGAGATAAAATTTATTATGTTGTTAATTAATTTTGTTACTTATTTATTATATTAAAAGTTGAATTTGACCTAATTTTATTGTAATATTTATTAAAATGTTGTATAGGGTAACTTTTGGCTGCTTAAAAAAGTTATGATGTGGATAAATTCTCTTAGCATTTTGTAGAAGAGTATATTTTTTGTGTAAAGAGATTTTGTGAAGTGATTTCTTTATATATTTTTATTTCCGATATTGAAATTTATATGGTTGTGAATAAATATAGTTTTTAGGCAGAAAAAAATTATAAAAGGTAGTTGTTATTAAATACGAGCTTCGTATGAAATTGTATCGTAAATTATTGAAAAAAATATCGAAAAACGAACACTCAGGAATAATTCATCGGGCTTAACTAATTTTCTAAATTATTCATAATCCCATATATATTATATTTAAAGAATGTAAATGAATCTTTACATATCTTATGTTATCACGAAACGAACCGAGATTAAATATTAAACCTTATACAGTCACCAATAAAAAAATTCATACATACATACACACACACACACATTTTAAATATTACAAGGAGCGAACGTAGCATCCAGAAAAAAGCGTAGCACAAAAATCTTATACAAATTTAAGATTCCGGCATCCACGTAGCCGAGGCCAATTTTACACGTACAAGTCCCCATTACAAGTCACCACCTCGATCCGTACACCGTACATTCCGCCCCTCTGATCATCCATCCGCCGATCTCACACCCGTTCCCACACTCATCCCCGATCGGGAAACTCGCACTCACACCATCGCGTTTCTCATCTCATCCCTCCTGCCGTTCTCGTCTCCCTCCACCGTCCGCAATTTCGTCGGCATCTGTCTGTATGTGATTTTCGCGAACACATTTATATATTTTCACGTCTTTCCTTTATAAAATACATATCTCGTTCAACTTCTATTACACGACAACGGTCGTTTATTCATATCAAGGGAAATCCGCTCGCAAACAGAATTACACATTACCAACCATAAACCGAACGCGCGAATCAATTCGACGCGAGACAATGAGCGCGATACGGCGGACGCGCGCGTCGCCGTGCGTCTGTCGCGCTCGGACGCGTCGCCGTCGCGCGTTTTTAACGCGCGCCATACAGTTGTAAGAGATGGTATACAATATAACCTGAAATATTCTTTAATTTCTGACGATGTAGATAGCAGCCGAGCAATGGAGTATGTGAATTTATTATTATTCGTTATTTACTTTGCGAGAATTTTACGGTTTTAAACCGTGGGCGGCGCCTCCGGTTAACGTGAATTGTTTTGCGCACGTGACGTCATTCCGTTACGATATTGTTTTATTTGTTTATTTATTTTGTTTGTTTATCGATTGTTTCTTGCTTTTTTATTTCGTCATTCCGCGCGAAACAATTGACACGATATGTGTGACGTTAAGGCGCACCGAGCACATGTAATATCGGATGCGATGAATTCGTGGACCATTTTTTATATTGGCTCGTTCCGGGCGCTACGTACACCGTTTTCGAAATTATATAACTGGCGGATTCAACATACAGTACGAAACGACAAACATACTGAATAATTGCTGACGAACACTCAATACAATACCGTTTAATATTACCCAACAATACAATCTGTTACGGATCTATTTTACACGAACCGAGACCATTTTGCACGAAATCCATATCCTTTTTTTATATCATAACTACGAGATAAAGTCGTACACTTAGATGAAACAACAAGGATTTCAATTTATGTACTTAATAAAAAATTACTACCATACGATTTATTTTAAAAATGTCCAGTAATTAATTATTTATTATTTGGATACATTGAATCGAATTTCTGAACTTAATTCTCATGTAAATAAAAAATAATTTCATTTTTTAATATAAAAAATAGTGAGTATTTATATCTCTTGACAAATATATCTCGATTAATGAAAATAACAGAATTTATATTATTTTTTATAAATGAAAATTGAAGAATTAAATTTTATTATATTTTTTCTTTGAATTGAAAAGTCGTTTCATTTTTATTCACTGAGAGCAGTGCCTTGTCACTGCAGTTATATTTTCCTGACTGAAGCCATTTTTAGAATTCAAATTCCATTCTTTTCATTATTTTCCTTAAGGGGGTATTCTAGTCTAGAATTTTGAAAAAATCGATTTTTGCATATTTTCAAAGTTTAGACCTTTAAGAATATGTCTTTAAGAGGATTTTTCGAAATTCGAATTATTTTCGGAGTTATAGCTATTTTTGTGACGCGCCAACCAATCCGGTCTGGCCGGAACGAATCAACTTTAAACGCGTTTTTCTCAAAATTACTTTTTTCAACAGGTTTGACGTGATATCTCAAGTTTTAATAAATAGATTTACTTGAAATTTGGTACAGAACTTCTCAATATAACAGTAATTGTCCCCACCTAGGATTTTTTGAAAATTTTGTTTTTTACTACTTTTAAAAAATTCCGAAAGTTGAAAAAATAGGGTAAAAAATGACTGTTTTTCACACTGCCACCATTTTGCGAAATTTTTTTTTAAATTTACCTAGGCGAGGATACTACTATAACCTTTTTTTCAATAATTAAAAAAAAATTGTTTCAGATGACCGAAAGAGTTGGAACTACGTCAACCAGGAGACACATTTTTTTCGAGCCCCCACTTTGCCAGCTTTTACCTTTTTCAATTTTGAATTTTTTGTTTTTAATAATACTTTTTTATACTCTTAAAATATCAATAAATAACTGATAAAAAATGGATACTAAAAATATTTGTTGTTTTTTTATAGCGCCCGGAAAAACACCTAAAATTCGTGCGTCTAGACTAGAATACCCCCTTAAATAAGGTATTATTAATTGTCCTTTCATTTTTCACTCAGTGATGTATCCTACAAAATTTTCCTAAAAAAATCATTGTCTTATTAGGTATTCAATAAGCCTAATTTTTATTATTTGAATTTGTTTTAAAAGGCATTTATTTTTATCTACTTCTTTCAGTACTTGAATATTACTTTTCTGTCAATCCAACTCGATCTTGTTAATCTTCACCATACTCAGATTTCTTCTCTTTATATTCTATTTTTCTTTTACGTCCTCAGATTCCAATTTTTGTATCCATATATTAACACACTCCAAATAAAACTTTTTATAAATGATTTCTTCGTACTTGGAATAATATGATTATTGATCAATAAGTGTTTTTCTTATCCTGCAAAATTTCTTTTTCTAAATCTGTTTTCTTATTTATCTTTCTTAAATTTCTATTATCATCAGTGATTATGCTTCCATACAGCAAAACTCTTCAACCTGTTTAATTTCAATTCTTCTGATTTGTATTTTACTTTTGATTTTTTTTATTGAGATATCAATATTATTTTTATATGGTAGATTTTTTTTATTAAATATAACATTTGGATTTTTTTTAAAAAAAATATGTATTGAAAATATTATTTACTTTTTTCACATATTCTATCATTTATGATTCAAAATTAAAAAAAATTATTTAACAATAACATCAAATTTTATTACAGAAGATAATAAATACATTTCTTAAAAATTAAATTATTTTCTGAAAAAAATATAGATAGTTGAAGTAAAAATTAATATAAAGGAAATTGAATTGAAAGATTAATTATTTCCTAGTATAATTCCATAAAAATAAATTTAGTTCGTATTTTTCTTAATATCCGATAGTTAAATATAAAAAAATACTAAATTATATTTATTTCATACACTATCCAGTCTTCCACTCTAGACACACACACTCGAATACTATTGTCTGGAGATCTTTAGCCACATACCATTAATATAACTCATTTTTATATTATTTAGTTCCTCATTTCAAGTGTTCCTCTGCAATGTCTTTGTATTAATGACGGAAGTCTTAACGTATAAAAATATGACAAAAATTTGTCTCGGGAGTAGAAAAATTTGCATAGACACGCCCTTCGTACAAAATAAACAAGAATTATATAAACAGGCGAGGAAGTCGTTTCATGCATTCATTCATGTACACACACAAGTGAGGCGCATTCGTGCCTGAAAAAAAGAAAATATGAAACAATCCCGCAGTTATTTCAATGTACAAATTTATTAAATCAGTGTTTCGTGGAGTTAAAACGCAGACACGGATTATATACACGAGCGCATTCACACACACAATATATATATATATATATATATATATATATATATATATATATATATATATATACATTGGGACAAGTGCGGAAGTTCTTCACTATTTCAAAAGCATGGCCATTAAAAGAAAACATAACAGTCTTCTGTAAAAACAAATTATCAAGTTTCAGTGCACTTGAGTAGTACAGATACACCAAAGCGAATCATACGCTGTAGGATGCTTTGTTCCTTGTGTGTAATTTAGTAACAAATCTCTGATACAGCACAAAAGCAATTCAAACTTGATTTCAGTTTTATGTTCTTTAATATCTATAATATACATACATCAACATATATTCTGGCAATTTTCCAGTACGTTTTTCTTTTCTAAGCTGACGAATTACTATGAAAAAATATTTTAGTTCGGCTACATTATTTTTTTGAATAAAAATGAAATATTGTTATGAGTTCAAAAACTTTAATATTTATATATATATATATATATATATATATATAAAGGAGTAAGAAAACATACAACTATTTTTAAAACAGTTATAGCTGTTTATTTTTTGTTGAGAATTTAAGATCACTTTTTTGTTTGTACTGAGTTACAATCTGTTTTAATAGAGAGTATCATCTTGAGGTTGTTTATTGATACTTAACGAACAAGTGAGGAAGATTACGGCTATGGCCAAATCAAATATGGACTGTGATTTCTATGAGAATTTGAAAAAAGGCAGATAGGAGAGAAAAGTTGATAGTTTCTGCAAACCAGCCTAAAATTTGAAAATCCAAATAGAAGAAGACAAAGATTCTTATATACAGAGAATCAACAGATTATCAAAAGATGACACGTGGTGTTAAAATTCGATTGTAATACAATACAAATCAAGAAGAGTAACTCTACAATTTCAATAAAATAATTATTAAAAGACAGGATTATATGCAAGGATATAAGAAATAATTTTGTTATATAATCATTAAAAATTAAAACCATAATATGTTTAATTATTTATATAATTGTTTTTAAAACAGTTGTATTCTTATATTTTTCTATAAAAAAAATTAAGTGTATTTATTTAAAATATCCCTATTTATATCATAATGGTTATAAGTTTTGAATTTAATTATTATATAGGGTTTTCCAATAAGAATGTCAAAACTTTGACAACTAGTGGCAGCCATGTTTAATTTTTTTTATGTTCATTTTAAAATTTCAACTCAGTATAGTTTTGCAAATTATCATGGAACGTTTAACACTTCAACAACGCTTAAAAATTGTAAAAACTTCAATAGACTCTTAAAATGATCATCTCATCACAGATTCACTGATTTTATATTTTTTGGATATCTGTAATTAATTCTAAATATGAATTTTTGATTATTAGAATATTTTTTTCTAAAAAAATAATTTTAATAATAAAATCATGTTCATTCAGTGAATATATTTTAAAAAAGTCATTATTATTTAATTGTGAGATTTTAGAGTTACTAATTTTGATTTATCTTGTGTTATTACTAATTTTATCTTCATGAGTCATCGTTAGAAAACTTTCAGATGCTAATGTGAATTTATAATATTTGTCTTAATTGAAATAAATTTACATCAGAATTCAAAAGTTATCCAATGATGAATCAAGAAATTAACACTAATAATAACACAAATCAAAATTAATAAAGCTAATGAATTATATAAGAAAAGAGGTACAGAAATATAGAAATAAGAAATATTAATTATCTTTATTTTACTTTTATCCAATTAAAATAAAATTATTACATAGGGTCATCCAAATGTGACATCTTGTTGTGTGTTTATTAAAAAGAAACATGTATATAGTTTCTTTTTAATAAAACACAAATCTAGGCGTCATATTTAGATAATCCTATATATTTGTCTCGAAAAAAATGTGTAAAATAAATTTTCCCTAAATTATAAAATACTTCAAACTGAAAATTATTTATAACGATTTTTTTATTAACTAATTATTATATTAAAAATTATATTCTATTAAATCATATCCTAATACATTATTATTTTTAACAGTTATTTAATTACAGTTGTTTTAATGCTATTATTACCAATAAAAAAATAATTAATTAAACATAAATCATTTCATTTCGTATAAAAGATTTATGTTTTTGAAATTTAAAGATAAAAGTAAACAATATTAATGCAGTTTATTCCGATGAAATTTTAAATAAAACTTATGAATTTGAATTGAAAATTGTAGCAAAATTTACATTTGTATTTATTTTTTCATATATATATATATATATATATATATTTATATTTGTATGTGAGTGTATGTGTGTATCGGAAACAAAATGTAAATAATATATAAATCAGAGTAATAGATGTAATAATAATAGTCATTATTATTATCATCGTAATGTCATTGTCGGCTGCAAATCCCGCAAAAGCTCGTCGAATTGAACCTGTACAGTTCACGCGATGATCTACCGTGTCTGTGGTCCGCTGCTTCATACCATCCACCGGTCGTATAATATAATAGTATCTGCAATCATGCGATTGTGTCAATTGGGCCAATGGATGGGCCGCGTGCCGTAGCCGATAGGCCGGGATAATGACGACTAATGACACTTTGCGGCCGCGGACGCAATCACGGCTAACCTATTCCCCCCCTCACGGTTTGATACGCCGCCACGACACCCTGGAGCCATCACCGTGTCATAAACATCCAATTGATATCGCGTTCGCATACACGGTTACGGGCGCAGAGATGACCGTCGATCGCAAATCGACAATAACAAACAGTACAGACTGTATCGACGGATGATACCAAAAATGGGTATCGATCGAAGACATATTGGTAAGTAGTAGGCACTAATAGATACATAGAGTCAATCATTTTCACATAGTTGTAACAAATATCCAAATATCACAGATATCCAAATGATATGGCATGTCAGTTATTCTCAAAGAAAAAATCATGTTTAATCTCTCAATGAAAATAAACCAATGAAGAATTAAAAAAAATAAGTACTATATTTACTCTCAATGATTAGAAAATAAACAGAATTTACGCAATTAATGATAATATACAGATTTAATCATTTTCAAATAGTTCTAATATGATAATTCTTAAATATCACAAAATGATTTAACATGTTATTTATTCCCAAAGAAAAAATCATATTTATATTCCCAAATAAAATAAACCAAACAAGAATTAAAACTAAACACTGTATATTTTCTCTCAATGATTAAAAAAAGTACACAATTTACACAATTAATGATAACAAATATCAGTTATACGATATGCTTGAATTCAATTTGTACGTTGACAATTATATTTTGATTCACCTATAAAATAATTTTCACAAATGAATTTTACTATCATAAACATTTTCAAACTATCTTCATCAAATTATTTAAATACTTTTCAGTCATAATAATCTTTTTATTTCTTTACTGTATGATTATTTTTTTAAATTCTCTTGATTTAAACGATTTCTTATATCTTTTTGCTAGAGTTCCTATATTTGTTTTGAAACTAAAGTTAATTCACTGTATAAAATCTATATATTTCTTACTCTATCTTATCCTCCAGTTGTTTTTATCGCTTTTTAGCTATAAGGTTTTAAAAATTAATTATGTTAATTTTTAGGTAATAAAAAAACTGTTCTATTTTATTTTATTTAATTTATAAATTAAACCTTATAAGTTTTACTTATGGTCATACACTTAGTCTTTATTACTGATTTTATTTTATATTTTTTAAAATTTGTATTTTTTAAAGACATTTCATTAAAAATCGTAATTTTCAATAACAATTTTTAATATCTCAACAAAAAATTATTTGTTTAATGTATTGATTTTTAATTAAATTCTGGATGATAATTTTATATAATTAAATAATTATATTTTTTTAAACAACTTTATTTCAAGTTTTAGATAAAATATGAAATGAGTTAATAAAACCGTAATATATAGCATAGGACTTTTTTAAGAAAGTAAAATAATTAATTGGTACAAAAATGTTAACATTTTTAAAATCATAAATATTCTGATTGTATTATCATGCTCATTCGATTTTGATATTTTCTATAAATATATCTGGAGAATATTATTTAGAAGTTTTAAATTAATCTGACTAAAATTGATAAAGGTATTGGTATTTAAAATATACGTTTCGCTTGAATATTTAGAGTAGGTAAAGAGTAGCAGCTGCATGCGAGACAAAAGTTGTCCTTGTCTATCTATCTGTGAAGGAAAAATTCTTCCTCCTCAGCAACAAATCTAGTTCATAACGCTTATTATATGGACCTGGAATTGATAACTTTGTGTAATTTAAAAAATGAACACATTATTTAAGTGTAAACTAGTTTTGAAATTTTAAATGCATTTTTCTAAAAATCGCATTTTCAAAATCGGTAACCAAAATATTTCCAAAATGACTGCATCGATTTATTTAAAATTTTACTAAATTATTAAAGATATTAAAAAACAGTTCTTTAACGAAGGATTTTTTGTTGCTTATTATTTATTGATTAAAAATGAGCGATTTTTCCTTAAAAATTGAAATTTTAAAATAGAATGTCTGTCATTTTGTTCTAAATCAATATTTCGAAGGACAACATAATTTAATGTATAAAATAAATTTTCTTCATTTTTTAATTTCATACGATCCAAATCTGAGTAGTGGTCACCAAAAACGTTTATTTCACAGGACCTATGGAAAAATGACCATATCTCTTTTATTTTTAAATATTTTTTACTGAAAAAATTATGTAAACTTCTTTCAAATATAGGTTTTTAGATGTTTGAATATTTGTTGAGAAATGTATTATTATTTTTGAAAAAAATCCCAAAAGTCACTTTTTTTACTTTCTGACTGATTATGATTCCTTAATTAACATGATTATTTTTATAATTAGATGGAAGTAACTGAAGTAATTAATTCTAATATATATATATATATATATATATATATATATATATATATATATAATATGATATAATCTGACATATGAACCACTGACAACAAATAACATCTAAACTAATTGTCACGTCCGACAGAGACGGAACACGTATTTCCGTTCCACTTTTTCGTTGTAGTATTAAAATGAAATATCATTCGCGTTCAGTTATTAACTCCAGGTTTAAATTATTATCGAACACTCGGTGTATTATCAACGTCATACAATCGACAACAGTGTATCGACTGTGCGCGTTTAAATCACTGATACACGCGCTGGCGATGATGCGGCCACCGCACGGCACTGTTTTGTAACCGTGTAGCGGCCGATCTGCACTGACGTTAATACGTTATACGAAATGGGGGGCGAAAACCAGATCGCAAAATTACATCGGCCGGACGCAACTCGTGTCGCCATTAGCCTACTTTATGTCGTATAAATAAAATGTATTTAAACGAATCCGCGTGTAGTTCATATTTTCATATTTTATGTATAGATTTTCCAGTCGATACGTATTTACACACATATCCACCAATATATATAAAGTGTGTGCAAAAGTTTTAATCTTTTTTCGTATAATTTCCATAGTATATAAAATACAATTAAATCATCTAAATATTCGTTTCTACTTTCTATGATTTTTTATCATTTCTTGGACAAGTTTCGAATTCTTTTGCGAAAAAAATATCGGATTTGAGGCAATAAAATCATCGATTGATTTTCATATCTTAGCTACATTTTGAAAATCATATCCAGATAAATATTTCTGCATTAATCTGAATAAATTTCGATCTAAAGCCACCAAGTTCGATAAATACGTTGTGTGAGGAACAATTTCCCAACTCAAATTAAATATCACTTGCATTGTTTTGTAGTAAAATGTCTTTTTAGCTTCGTTGTTCAGTAAATCTTCTTTTATCTATCATTTTGTTAGCCTATTGATTCAATTGACAATCAGAGTAGTCAACAATAATTTTTTCATTTGACTGGAAGAGTTAGTATGATAATACACATTTTATATGTAATCAAATGTACAGAATTTTTTTTTAGAACAAATGTTCGGTTTTGCTATTGATAACTAGACGAGATCTACCTACAAATATATGTAGAATTGTTGTACATAATTTATTTTTCGTTGCTAGTAACATTTTTTTTACAAATAATCTTTTGTCTGCATGTACTGAGCCAAAAAATATTTACCAAGAATTCATGAAATCACTTTCTAAGCGTTTGAATTTTCTCATCTTATAAAATTATCTTGAAATGTCCGATCAACTCCATGCTATACCAAGAGTTTCTTTACCGTTTGTAACGAATTTTCATTCAATAATACTTATAAATCATCGATCTTCAATTTTTGTGACATTCTGGAACGTAATCGACCACTAACGTCAAAATTACTAGCTTCAAAATGTCAAAATCAGTATTTACAAGTATTGTGAGATATAAAACCTTCATCAAGAAGAGATAAAATCGATTCACATGCTTTAGAAATGTTTTTCTTTATTGAAACCAAGTGCAGTATTGAATAAAGAGCTTTTCGTTACTCACTCTTTTCACTATTATTTTTGAGGTTATGTTTATCATTAAATCATGATATAACACTTTTCACATGTTTTAATGTAAACTTTTCAAAAATTCAGAGGTGAGAATTTATTTCAATTTCAAATAATTGTACAAGGACGATGCAAAAAGACTAAATCTGTACAAATATAAATATATTTTTTTAAAACATTAATAAAGGATTTGAGTTAAATAATTAGACTTTTTATAATAAAAAAATCATAATTATTTTTACCAGGAATGTTTTTTTTCTTAAAATTTACTCTATTAATTATTATAACACTTGTTTAAGAAAGTATACTGATAATTGACTTAAAAATTAAACGAATGATAAAAAAATATTCATAAAAGAGATATATAGATTAACATATTTTAGAATGATTTTTTTTTGAAGTTACAAACAAAGTACTGAAAGTCAGTTTCAAAAAATTCAAACAGTTGTTTATTTCTGAATGCGACAGTCGAATATAAAATAAATAATCAGCGTGCACATTCTGCACGCCCGTTCAGATAGTACATATGCCAATGAAAATATATATTATTTTTTATTTTGTCGATAGAAGAATAAAATTAACGATCGAACGACAAATAAATTCGAATCGGCGGCACGGATGAAAAAAAGCACGCGTCGCGCATAAAACGTTTTATATACGAACGGAAAATCCAGTCTTTGGCAGCGGCGATATTGAGAAATCTGGCTTAATATGCGAATAAATAACTTGCTCATTGTACAAAACGGACTGCTATTAATCAGCGAGCTATATGAAGCAATTAAGCTCCTTTAATTGTTCTCGTACGATGTTTTATTGCACGGTTTCGGGTATTACACATAACATAAACGGCTGTTTCTGGCACCGGCGAAACACACTCTCTACGACTAATCGGCCATCCATCCCCAAGAACAATGTGTTACAACGGCGGTCGGTCAGAATAACGCCCTCCCGCAAAACACAAACGGCAATTATATTTGTATCTGCAATATCTTCGCACGTAGCTAGACACATTTCCGGGAGAGCGGCAACTGCGTTACTCGAGCTGACGGTCGCGGCCGACGATGCGATTCGCCGCGACAGATGTTCCTAAATATCCTGTCGAATTTGTTCGATTGACGTTCAGAATATGGTCACGTTGCAACGAACAACTACTATTCGTTAGTTTACTTTTTACGTTTTCGATTTTTATCAATCATATTTTCATATGCGGAAATTTACTTAAAATATCAAGAGTGAATTTGTATTTTATACTAATCTAAGATAAGTTATAGTTTGATTGATGAAAAATATAAAATTATTTCAATAACTGATACTACAGAATTATAATCCATTAAAGCATTTTATTTAATAGAAAATATTACTCAATTATTTTGAAAATAAATATTAATAACATAAATAAAAGTGAATTTCATTTTTACAATGTTTATTCAATTTACTAGTTGTATAATAAATTAAAATAGTTATAGCTTAATTGACAACAAGAGTTACTTTATTTCTTTGAAAAATATTTCAATACTACAATTAATTGAATCTTGCTTTTATAAAAGAAAATATTTTTCCATTATTCTGAACTGGTAAACGGAAATAACGACTTGAAAACAGAAATAATATGTTGCATAAAATCAATTAAAATAAATGTTTGTTTTTTAAAAAAATGTGTACTAAAAACTGTTATATAGAAAGATTAAATTGAAATTATATAAAAAAATAGTCAGATCTGTTTTATTGTATTTATTAGAAACATGGAAGCTAAATTAAAAATGTAAAAATTATTAACTTTTAAAAATAAAGTACAGAGAAAAGTATTTGGGATTTGTTTAGGAAAATGAAAAATATAGAATAAAAAAAAAGTTCAGATTTTAAAATTGTTTAAGAAAATTGACATAATCGCCACTATAGAGACCAAGAGAATAAAATGGTTAGATTATGTGGTAAAGAGAAAATGATATTAAAAAAATACATGGAGGAAAGTGGCTTGTTGGAAGATCTAAACTAGGACATGAGGATAGAATAAGAAGTAATTTTCTGATGTAGGCCTGAATGAAAACCTGACATATGATAGAAAAGCTTAGTATAAGCTCAGGAGTAAAACAACAAAAGGAATGAATAAGTAAAATAAATAAAATTTTCTAGATTATTGAAAATTCATATTTTGTAAAAATTAGAAAATGGAAAAAAATATAAAATTATGAACAATTGTATGAGAATGTGTGACACAAAGTAGAAAAATATTTTCTTTATAGAATGTAAATAAATAAAAATGTTTGCTTAAAATTAAAATAATTTGATTCTAATACTTGATTTTTGTGCTAAAAATTTGATAGTTCAATAAAAAAAATTGATGGAAAAATCTATGCTCTAGTATAATTTTTTTATTGATATCTTTTTTTGAACTCAAACATTATTTTTTTGTATTTTTACTTAATTATTGATAACTGAGTTAATTTCAGTAAAATAAATTAATAAATAGTAAAAATAACATAATTAAAATTTTTAATAGAGTATAAGAAAAAAATCCTATAATTTGTTATAATTTTTTGTAATAAATAAAATTAAAGATAGATTTATTTTTTTATTTATATGATATTTTATATTAGGTGAGATTTATTTTGAATTTCAAATAAATAAATTTCCAAGTATATAAACATTAATGGAAATATTTATTTGTAAAAAAATATCAATGATCATAAAAATGTCAAATATTTAATGATTATATAAATAACGAAACATTTTAAAAAACAAATACAAAATGAAAACTATACACACGACATAGTATTTTAATTTAAAACATTTCATAGACCAATTAAACTTGACGTTTTCAGAACTGTTCATTTTCTAATTTCATTCGACATTTTTTCATAAACTATTCACGAGCAATAATTTATAATTTATCAACATACACCTAGTATTCCGATTGTTTATAATGGCCTATCAACGGTAGTATAATAAACAAGGTTGCAGGCAGTCGCTAGTTAACGACAGGACACTATACACACAGCTCCCGGAGCCGTTATGTTAGCGCGGCGGTGGCCAGTGCTCCGGCTATATTTATGTCCAGAACTAGTGTTTAGGTCCACCTGCTACAGTATCGTCC
This sequence comes from Neoneuromus ignobilis, assembly GCA_029203775.1. Lineage (NCBI taxonomy): Eukaryota > Metazoa > Arthropoda > Insecta > Megaloptera > Corydalidae > Neoneuromus > Neoneuromus ignobilis. The sequence continues at coordinate 4,830,067 of CP092090.1, read as the reverse complement.
ATCATTTCTCGGGTGGCCGCGAGACCATTTAGCACAACGCCAGCAGCTTTGCATTACTGTCTCCCATTCTACTACATTGTTTCACCCCTCGCGCAATACTACCCGACACCCTACAGTTCCACTAAGTATACAAACACCTAACTCTCCGCTTTGCAAGCATGTATATATATATATATATATATATATATATATATATATATATACATGTATATATATATACATGTATATGTATATGTGTAAATACTTCAAAAAACATTTTTAAAAAATCGGATTCTAATAAATTAAATTCGTCAATTGATTTAAATATTAAATAAAAATAACTCAATAAAATCTCATTCAAATTTTTAGTGATTCTCAGTATTTGAACACTCGATTACGAAACACTTCCCTACTAATTTTTCTTGTTACATAGACCTATTAAAAATTCAATAAAAAGTAAATAAATCAGTAAAAAATGAATGTATATACATAGTCACACACACACACATCGAACGTTCGGACGTGATTTTGCGTACGATACAAAGTCACATTTCGTATCGGCGTTGATTGAAAAGCTATTAAAATTTGTGCACGTAATCTAAAATGTAGACGGGTGAGCGGCGCAAGCACAAGCTGTGCTTTTTGTTTTTTTATTCAATTAATATTTCATAAAAGACTTCAAGGCATGACGTCAAGCTGTTAGCGGTGGTGGTCGAGCTTGTGGAAAGCTAGGCGAAACAAGAGCTTTCAATCTTGCTACCAAACCCTTGTCAATAACTGTTGATGACTTCAGAGGAAACTTGGAGACCAGGTCTCTATTTATAAAGCATTTTACAGTACTTTTACTTAGTTCGATCATACAAGCACTGATGGATGTGAGGTTCATGTGTAGAGATTTTATACAGTTTTAATTAAAATGGTCTATTGTGCCATAAACTATTGAAATCTGTTTCGTAATTTAGAACCATTTGATTTTAAAGCAAAAAAATAGTTTTTGATAAAGAAATATAAACAAATTACCTAATATAATATAAATAATTAAAGTACAAATGTTACACTTTTAAGAGTTTGCGATTATCTTCTTAGATAATTAAATAAGTATTTAGATTGAGAGAAATTTTAATTACAGTTAATTATATCATATAATGAAGATAATAATTATAAGGTTTGCCAATAAAAATGCCAGAACTTGGACAGCTTATGGCAGTTATGTTTGCATTTTTTTAATCTTATTTTAACATTTCAACTCCATATAGTTTGGAAAATTATTATGAAACGTTCAACACTTTAACAACTCTTAGAAATTGTCAAAACTTTAGTAGACTTATTGAAATAAAAGTTTAATGAGTCCATTGTTTCACGAAATGATTCCATCAATTTGCCACCAAGGTTATGTGATCTAATTCCATTGGGTTATTTTCTGTGGGGTTATGTAAAATCATTGATTAATGCTGATAAACCACAAACAACAGAAGCATTAAAAATAAACATTGAACTTGTAATAATAAACTCATGTTTCTGTGGTTCAATTCATGAAATTGAACTACAATTTTGTAAAAGACAAACTAAAATTGAACTAAATGAATGTATTGTCAAACGAATTCGTAGTGGTCATATAAGTGAAATTTTATTCCATCATGAATGCCATAAAACATGCTCAAAAATAAAAAAAAACTAATTAAATAAATACTATTTGTTTTATTTCCATTTAAACATCTGAAACACTTATTGGAAAACCCTATATAAAGATAAAACATTTTTTGCAAGATAAAATATTTTATTTGCTACAAAGGTGAGGAAGTTTAGAAATAATTTATTGTACTCTGGAACTAATCATTTTTTGTGCCTACTTTCATCAAAAGCTTAAAATATAAAATATGAGGAAATTAAAATGTTCCAAAAGAATTTCAATCGGTGGATTATTTTATCTTAAACATGTATATTATTTATATAAATATATTTTTTAAAAAATTTTTAAATACAAAAATAATATCCAATAATTTAATATTTCGTTGTTATAAAAATATTTTTTTGTAACAATATTTTTTTTAAATTAATTAAATATCTATCAAACAATTTGAATAAGTGTTATTAGAATAACTTGCTGTTGTTATTGAAAAGACATTTATTTTTCAAAAAAACTACCAATGATAAAAAAAGTATACAGAAAAAAGTTGTGTTAAAATAAAAACCAATAGATTGAAATTTGAGAATTTAAAATAGAATTAATTAATTAAAAAGTAATTAATATTTATAAAATTATGAATAAAATATTAATTGAGGAAATGAATAAAATTCCTTATTTGTGTTTTCTGATTAAAAATTAAAATAAAAATCTATAATTTCCAGATACTTGAAACAACAAAAATATTTTTTCTTCGTGTATTAAATAAAATAAAAAAATATTTTCTTTTATATTTTATATACTTATTAATATACATTATAGTTTAATTTCTTATATAAGGAAAGCTTAAATGGGACTTAACGATTTAAACGATGTCTAAGATTCACATTCGTCAATCTCATTAGATCTCTTTGTATTTATTTGAAAATGTTCATCTATTAAAAAGTTTTAACTACTTGAATAATTCAAAGTGAAAAATAAGTTACTTTACTGTATTTAAATAGAAAATGCGACGATTTCTCCAATACCGACAATCATTTAATTGTGGGAGGTATGCAATGGGTGACATGCGGTGGTATAAGAGAACGGCGATATTATAGATGGGAGACGAATCAGTGTACGCTTCGGTAATTAATCAAAAAAAGTATATATATATATATATTATAAAGCACAGTATTTTGCTGTCTCTCACATAGCCATCAGTCTCTCTGGATATCCCTTGTAGCTTGCGTCTGCCATAAAATAAGTGAGTGAACGGTGAAGTCTGTTTTGGACAGCAATCCATCAAGGTGTCATACTCGATCTGGAGTTATATTACATCCGTATATATATATATATATATATATATATATATATATATATATATATATATAATGTGATGTTATGTTGACGTGATGCTTGAAAAGAAAAGTAAACATTAATTTACGAGATGATGAAATACATACGACATATAGTCAGTTCATTTTCGAGAACCCTACGATATATTTCTAGATAGATTTTTAACAAAGATTGAATATATTTGAAATTAATGTTTGGGCAGAAGATCGATTTCAATAATTGGTTGGATAGATGTTGATGGAATCGAAGAGAACGAACTGTGTATATTCGCATTTTTAACTATTTTTATTTCTTGAAAAAAAGTTATCAGAAAATATTATTATATGTTAATTTTACTATTATTAGTGTTAAAAATTGCTTAATATAAGGTAATACTTAAAAATAAAGAAATATTATTGGCTATAAAATAAATAATTATATTTTAGTTATTAAAAATCAAATGAAGAAATACAATCTAAAATATTCTACAATGAAATCAAGTGAAATTTGAAATATTCTATTTATATATATTTTTTATTATATAAATACAAGTATTTTTATTAATAATATTTTATAAGAAAAAATTTCAAATATTTGAAAGTAGGTTTTTAATTCATCTTAAGAAATATTTTTTAATCCTTTTGAAAAAATAAAATATTGTTTCTATGAATTTTTTTTAAAATAATATATATTAAATTCTAATACATATCTTCAGTGATTAGTAAAAAAATATGTATATATGAATATAGTTTTATAATTTTTCTTTTCTTTAGAAATACCTAGAACTTAAACCAGGAAGTTCAAAACAAAATTATGAAATTTTTCAAAACCTATTGAAGGAAATTAAAGCATTACCCGATAAAGACCAATGCGTATAATGTCCGTATCCGAGTCTATGGATCGACCGTAATATAAAATATTTGATACGAGTACGATATACATACGAAGCCCTTCTCAATTTTAATCAAGTCGCGTGTAACTTTCAAGCGACGCCTACCTAAATAACCATAACGCGTTCACAGATTAATTCACCCTTTACCCGAATCCAACACTGGTAACGCTCTGCCACTATACGTCAACGGTCTTGTCTATCTTGTCTCTATATGAAATGGTTACCATCTCATAGATTAGGGCGGTTCACTTCAATGTCATTATGTAGATTGTAGGTTAATATAGTAGTGGACTAAGTTGTGCAATATATTCCGGACCATTACGTCCCAAATGCACTGTTTCTGGTTTAGACCGCAGCGAATATTGCGATGGAGTCACGTCACCTGAAGGATCGTGTTAAATTGTTAAATGTGTATATGGATGTGAATGTTTTGGACGAACGATCTTCTCAGGTTTGTAAGAGTCAGTCGGTTAATTAGTCTCTACATTTTTTAGTAATTTGATTTTTCCTTATTCAAATATAAACTGAATTAGTTAAAAAATCGAAAATTTAATATACAAGTAAGGAATATAATAGAAAAAAATAAGTAAATCATTATTTTAATGTAAATATATTTTTTAATTTGAAAAAGAATATAAAAATATATTAAAATCTGTAAAACATTATGAAAGAGGGTTATTATATAACTATTTCAAGAATATCATACAGTAAATTACAAAAAACGGGTGTTAAATTCTAATTTAGTTTTTTTATTACAAACAGATTTGATGATTTTATTAATTTTATAAATTATTTTTATACTGATTCAAAATTGATATTTTTTTAAATAAATTTTAAGACTAATATATGTATTTTTTTAGCAAAAATAAAACAAATACAATATATTATAAATGTTTTTTTAATTTTTAAAAACCAAAATAATTTTAATAATAATTATAATTTTCAGGAATGTTTTGGGTTTTTCTTAAATAAGGGTAAAGAAGAAATATTATATAATACATAAAAATTAATTCAGTAAAATTACTTACATTACTCGTCTGTACATTTGTTGTTTTTATCTGTAAAAAATAGAATTAGAAGTTTTATCAAAACTGATATACTTTACATTATGTATATATAAGGTCATTCAAATGTGACGCCTAGTTTTGGGTTTTATTAAAAAGAAACACGTTTCTTTTTAATAAAACACAAATATAGGCGTTACATTTGGACGACCCTATATTTATCTAAAATATCAAAAGTGCTAAATTAATTATATAATAATTTATGTATTCTTGTATTGTCAATACTTTTATCGTGAAATTATATATGACTAAAATTTTCCAAAACAAATTCTCTGATCTATTTTTAATATAGTTGATGACTGCGAGGAAAGTTAATTAAATAATGCTCATAACAATCCATATGTATATTTTTAATTATTTATTAAATTCTTTACTGAATTTTTCAAGATTTTTTTCTAAAAAAATGATCTAGGAAAAACTATTTAAAATATACAGTTTAGTTAATAAAATATATTAGTATGTTTTTTTAAAAAATGCTTTTTATATAGAAGTTTGTAATTAATTTTATATAAATATTATTTTCTCTTTTAATGACATTTCATATTTTATAATCCGTGAAAAAAGTGTGTAGACAAAACCTCATATAAACCGTTACAAAATTTTCTTATCAAAGTCGACGAAAACGCACGAACAATATCCATTATCTGAATCCAGTCAAAATCCAACATGCGAATACATCTTTCTGGATATATTCAGTAGCTGTTCTTCTCGCTAACGAATCTCGTTAAACGATCGCATTAAAAATTAAATAACGACAGAGTAAGCGACACTGCTAGCACAAGAGTGAACTGCCTGCCGCGATAAGTGTGTGTAAGACAAACGGGGGTCAGAATGTTGGGCGGTTAGCCGATATAGGCTGCGTGTGCTTGTGAGCTGGTCTCGTATGGAGGCGGGTGGGCGACGACGCTCCCTCTTTAATATAATGCATGCCTGGCCGCCTGCTCATATCGATGCTGGACAGGCCAAGAGCATACATTACAAGTAAGCACCGTGCAGGACACATATTATAACGAGTATCTACGGAAAGTACTAAATCCTGACGCGGAGAGCCAAATGAGAGAAACACAGAAGTCAGATTCTCAACTGATTACTGCACTACGTAATTCGGTTCCGTGTCATTCGAATATGACGCCGTTGTAAATCATTCCTAGTAATGGATTTAATTTAGAATAAAGTCGCTAATCTTCGTTGGATTTTAGGTATTAGATCGAAACTTAATCTTATCATAGAAAAAAGAAAACATATTGACAATTAATTTCATTTCTTTTTGAGACATTTCTAGTGAATTATTGTATCATATTTTCACCAATTTACTCTCTCTAAAATAATAAATATTTATAATGAAATATTGTCAAGCAAATTAATTGTTATTATTAATTACAAATATTTATATAAGATGGATCAAATAAGGATGAATGATAGTAAAAGATAATAAATAAATGTATGTCTAAACATTTAGTCTCAATTGAACCACATTATATTTTTGTCTATTTAAAAAAATACTTTTTTTGAAAAAAAAACATTTGATGCAAAATTAAAAAATATATTTGAAAATATTTAAGGTTACATATATATAGGTTTTTTAAGAGTGATAAAACTTTAAATTGAATCCCTATCGGAAATTCTACTTAATCTGAAAAAACACTCTTTATATGTGTGTGTGTGTGTGTGTGTGTGTGTATGCGTGTATATAGAAGGTGTTTTTTAGGTTAGATAGAACTTTTTATAAGGAATTAAAGTTCTATCATATTTAAAAAAACATCTTATATATGCATGTATAAGTACAATTTTTAAATAAAAATAAAAATGATTACAGTAAAAAATAACATAATAAAATACATTTAGAGTTCATAAAAAAATTAAAAATAACAGTAAAAAAATAATATTTTATGAAATGATATATAAATATATTAGAAAAGTATATATTTTTCTTCCTGTAGATTTCAATAAAATACAAAGAAAATTATATTTTATATATTAAGAATAACTGATGAAAAATGTTTAATAAAAAATATTTTTTCATTCCTTATTAATATTTTCTTAAAGAATTGCTAAATAAAATGATTTCCAAGAAAATTAAATTAACAATACATTCTATTTTATATTTATATATTTAGTATATATTTTTCATTGTAATTTATATACATATATTTCTATTGTTGTTTCCATAACCCGTTATTTTGATAAAAGCTCAAGAAGAAGATTCATTTACAGCAGTAAAACAAAAAAAAAGAAAACAATACCAAACATATTTCATACAATTCTCTGTTAGAATGTAATACATAATACTTCTGTTATTTTCCCAAAACAAGTTTCAGTAGAAACATGCACACGGTATGAGTAATTCAATTAAACTCCGAACGCCTTGTACAAAGCGTCAAACAGCAACGGTGACCGAGGTCCTGAGTATAGCGAGAATCCTTGTGCATTTCGGTTATTAAATCGCCCGGTCAACAGCAATATATAGAGGATCTCAGACATTTTGTGGCATTAGCGAGTCCAAACGGCATACAATGTGCCAGTAAAAGTGATTTGTGACACATATACCAACCATAACAGAATATATCCTCTGCATTGCCAAATCCCCAACACATATACATACACATACATCGAGTTATATACACACACATACAGACGCGCACGCGAAAATTCATTCTTCTCGCTTCTAAAAAGCTATCGTCATCCCAGTGTACGCACCGACCGGCTGACCACCCACCTCTATTCGTTCCCCATACTCGTTTCTGACTTTCAAAAGCACTCACACTACCCGATGGACGTTACACCCTTACAGTTGCTTACAGTGAGGGTGGGATACGACCGGTCTCGCCACTGACCATCGGTGTCCCGGACTCATCCTATTTCTTCATTTCGTTGGTGGTTCACCTACAGGACATACACAAGCGTCCCGTGAATATGTACAGGATTAAATCGCGGGAGGTGACCGAAACAATTATTATTCTATAGCGTAATATTATTGAAACACACGCTCTTCTCTTCTTGTATCTGCCTAACGTGTGTTTCACGACACTGTTATTTTAATGCATCCGTTACGACGCGCTGTTACTTCGATACGCTTGATTGGAGTTTTTGTACCTTTTAGTAAAATGTTATATATATATATATATATATAAATGTATGTCTAAAAAAATAATTATTCGTCGATATAAATAAACACATTTTATGTTCAAGTAAAATTTTTCTATTGATTGTCAAAAAGCTAATTTTTTAAAAAAGTTTTAATGATTTTAATAACATAATTTTGTTTAATAAGGTTATAAATATAATTATTTTCCAATTAAATAATCCAATTGTCTTACTTAAAAATATATTTTCTCATAAACAATATAACATACGTAAAAAAAACATTGCCACATATCAATAAATTTTAAACGAGTTTAGAAATTGGCACTGTTGTGAAATAACCTTAATAAAAAGAAATGTTAAAACTGAAACTCTCAAAACATCTTAAAGAATCCAAGATTTAAATGACATCAAACTTTATAGATTTCTACATGACATGACACCCGTTCAAGCAAACAAATCCAATCTCGTTTTGATCTATTTACATTGTTTGCAAGAATTACGTACCCAAACCAAACTCGAACCGAGGAGTCCATTCAACTCTCAGATAAATACATAATTTGTGTTAATAAATCGCGTGCAACGGACGTGTTCGGGTGTACGACGTTATAAACGGGCGCGAATCGTCGTAGTGTGGGGGTCGGGTACGGGTGGCATAGACGCGATAAAGAACAGAATAGTGTCCGATTGCGACATTGCGGAGTCATACGTGATACGTGACATCAACTGTAAATGTAGACATTGTCCTCAAATCCGGATCACAACTCATTCGCTTAGTTTGTGGCGTCGCCGCTGCATTGCGTCGCGGCGCCATTCTACATACGTAAATTATTCTCCATTCTTTATATACGTCGTCTAAATTATTTGCTTTTTGTACAGGATAATTTGAATAACTGTTACATATGAATATTTACACACACATAAAGTTCACATATATACACACACATATTTATTTTATATATATATATATATATATATATATATATATATATATATATTCAGTTTCGAATTCAATTTTCATTAGTAAATTCTAATATTTTAACACAAACAAAAAAATTCAATTTTCAATATTATATTTTTTTGATAATTTAGTATATTTATTACAAAAATAATATTTTGAGCTTTTAAATGATTTTTAAAAATATTTTTCTTAAATTTTCCATATACATAGTCATTTTTCATCCAAATTTCGTTTTAATATAAAGTCATCCAAATATGATGTCTAGATTTATATTTTATTAAAAAGAAACATGTGTATACGATGATGTATAGGGAAACATGTGTATAGTTTATTTTGTTTCTTTTTGATAAAACATAAATCTAAGCGTCACATTTGGATATCATATATAAATCCATAAATATATCAATATCCTAATTAACCTCACTGATAGATGAAAGTTTCTCCCAAAACTTTTCACTCGAATAATACAGTTATTTTTTTTTCACTCCATTTCAACGAATTTTCTCATGTACATACATACATACAAACACAAACACACACACACACACACATATATATATATATGTATATATAGGGTGCCCTAAATAAGACTGAAGGATTTAGATATATATTTACTTGCTTAATTTCATTTAGTATCATTTAACATACTTAAATCTTATTGGAGTCACCTATATATATATATATATATATATATATATATATATATATATATATACATATATATATATATATATATGTGTGTGTGTGTATGTATGTATATGAGAAAATTCGTCGAAATTAAGTGGAAGAAAAAATCACTAGATCAATAAAGTAGAAAGTTTTAGGAAAAGTCTTTGTATATGGACTTAAATTTAATTTTCGCTACCAAACATCACTTATTTTTAAAAATAAATAATAATATTCAATATTTTAGATTACAATTTTTTATTAATTCATCAATTCATTTAATAATTTATAATTTTTTTTTAATTCGTGAATATAATACAAAAAATAATATTCTAAGATTGTTATGGATTTTTAATTAAAAATTCACAATTTATCAAAAATTAAAAGATCACCATAATATAAATTTTCAGAATCAGTTAATATTCTAATGATAAAACGAAAAATTTATATTTGATAAAGAATCTGTAATATAATGATATATACATAATTGAAAATGACATGAGTATAGAAAAGATGCATCAAGATTTAATAAAATCTTCAAAGTTGACCATATTGATATTAAAAGTACTCTACATGTAATATTCCTTGATAAGAATCATTATTTCACAAAACACAGTGAAGACATTACACAGGCCGAATTTTTCAAGACCATTTAAACATTTTAATAATTCATAATTATTTTTCCAGTATCTTACAATTACATCAAGCAATATCACCGTACAATGTACACGAATTCATATTCACACGAGTCAGATTCTGAACTCGAGTGTATTTATTAAATTTTCAGAACCGGCGACTAGATTTTCATAGTAGCTTGTATGATAAACTGAACGAAAAGTTGATTCCCAATGCACTGTTAAACAATATTACAACCATTGTATAAAACATGATGTGTTTCACAATTGTACGCGGACGAAATAAAGACAGCGGCGGTTATGGTTTGAGGTCGTGTAGCATGAAACAGGGTCGTTGGTAAAAACAAACATCGCCATTTGCCTGTACTTATTGTGTACGTTAACTAAAACGGTTATTTCTGATTCCTGATGAGATGACCGTGGTGGTGCGCGACGGTCACTAACGTACAGGAGCTTTTGTGGGATGGAGGATACCGAACATACGGTCACACACACACAAGGGTATATATATATATATATATATATATATATATATATTTACAAATGTGTGTCTATTATATGTATGTGGTAACATGTGACGCAGCGTGAGGATATAAGATTCGCTCGTCACCTAACTGCATGACAAAATTAAAGAGGAAAGCTGTCGTTTTGTAAATTCTATTCGATGTCCAACTAAAACGAATTACATTTTGAGAAATTTATTTGAATATAACCGTTATCATTCCCTTTAATAAAAAATATATATTTAATACATTTTTTGTGCTTGAAAAAAAATATGAAATATACATAGCACTCAAAAACATCTTTTCTTATTACTGAAAAAAATAAAATGATTAGTTATTCGCAGTTACATGTCTCTGAAAATAATTTTTATTATATCAAAAGCAGTTTTTATCACATACAATATTAAATAAAATACACTATTAACTCTTTGAATATCATTGGTCAATATTGAAATATGCAAAAGTGATTTAAATTGTGATAAAAAAATATATGATATAAACTGTTTAATATTAATTTTGATTATTTATAAAAATACATATTAAATTTCTTTAAAAAATCGATGAAAAACAATCAATTAATTTTTAAAATTAAACATTTATTGCAATAAGTAAATCAGTTACCTTAATATCACAAATTTTATGTGTTTAATCATCACTTATTGTTCACTTTATTCTTTAATGAGTATTTCGATGGTCATACCATTATCGTTAGAAAACTATAATATACAAGATTGCCTAAATGAAACTGAATATTGAGACATAAATTTTCAATCTCATTTAGATTACCCTATATTTTTGCTAATACTCCATTTCAATATAGTGATAATTGAAATGCACATCAAAGAATAAACTGAATTTTGAAAATCTATTATTTGAGATTAACGATTCATTTATGTTAAAGATACTTTGGTATAAAATTAATATAAATATTGATCTTATTCTGATACATGGTTTAATATGTGTTAATAAATTATATATTTACATATTTTTATATATTCTAAAAACAATTCATTTTGCTAAATTTATTTTTGTTAATTTTTAGATCATCACATGTATTTTTTAGAATTATTAAACTATACGAGTAAATTTATAATTAACTGGAAGGGACACAAATGGTGAATTAAATCTATAACAGAATTTTGTTAAATTTGAATAATTTATTTTTTTAGTTCTTAGATTATTCCATTATTTTTATTTAAACTCATATGAGATAACTAATCCCCTATTATGTGATTTCTCAGTTGACAAATATGAGAATAATCATCAGATGAGTATTGGGAAAATAAAATATCAGAAGTGGATCAAAATTAGCCTAGTCTACCAAGTTATGAGGTTTGTAAAAGACTAGTAACTTCTTATTAAAAATTACATTATTCATACAACACGTTATAGATTTCAGAAGAATTTTTTCACTATAAATCACTTTAAAGACAGGAGAGATCGAAAAAAAAATAAAAAAAATGTTTATTTAAGATCTGAATAAGCTTAAAAATCTATTAATGAAGTGAAATGAAAAAAAAACTAAAAAATATTTTTAAAAATTATCATTAAATTTTAAAATATCAGTATATATTTAATAAAAAATATTTTTTATTTAGAGATTCATTGTTTTGTCCATTATCATCAGTTTTGTTCTTTGAGACATTATTAATTTTGTTTTAACAATTGTAAATATATTTTAACATAATTAAAACTAAATTTCATTTTGGAAACAATATTACCTCGTTCATTTACTTCTTAATTAAAAATATGATATATAGAAGTTTACAGACTGGTATAAAAATATTTTGGATTAATTTTTCGTAGGTTTTGGCTAAATTGTTCTACTGAAGTGAGTATAAGGCGTTTTTTAAAATATTTCGTTTCCGTTGAGTGTTCTATACGGGATCGACATGCCGAAAACGCACCTCTGTCCTCCGACCACTGTCTTCGCCGTATCGTCCCACTGACGAAAACGGATCCAACCCTTAATATTCGTTCGTAACATTGTCGTATTCAGTCTGATTGTCCACGTCTGTGTCCGCTACTAATTCTGTTGTTCCGGTTACATTTAATGATACTCGCCAAGTTGTGTACAAACGGAACGGAGAGATATTCGCGCGCGACCGCCATTACAGATGTACGGTGGTACACACGTTTTGCGGCGCGCACATATCTAGTTTTGTACCGTAAGTAACATAAGGTTTGACCCTTTTGCTAGCCGAGCCCCGTACGTCTGTCCATCCGTTCGTATTCCGTCGCAGCATCTCTTACTTGATTCCCGTGCCCGCTGCCGTCCCCAACCGCATCGTGTCGTATCGGCGGTATGAGAACTTTCCGAAGCCGGTGGGTGGGTGGGTGTGCGATGAGACAATACAATCAGTCCCCTTAGCCAGTTGGGTATAATGTGTGTATCTACCACCGTGTTGTTCTCTTATTAAATGTGTTCGTTTTTGGAAACATGAGGAAGGATTTCTGACAAATAACGTAAACTGACTTTTTTATTTTATATTTTCTAGTACAAGAAAATAATAACTAGATATTATGAAAAATAAACGTCTTGTTTTCTTTTTTAACAAACTTTCTTCATTTTTTCGAATATAATAACATATTTAAAATTCTTTTCCCTTCTTAAATATTGTTTTATTATTCAAGTATTTCATAAATATTTCATAAATTTTTACGGAATATCTCGAAATTTCTTTGAATTTAATTTGATTCAGAAAAAAACATATTTTTCTAGATTACATTACTGAATGTTTTATCTTTATATACATACACACACAGAAACATTTATATATATATATATATATATATATATATATAATTTATTTAGGCTTTTACTGTCTCTTCCAGAAATGTTATATTTCTTATAAAATAAAATAAGTCTTTTTATAATACTTTCCATATTGTCATTTTTTAAAAGAAGTTTTTTAAAAAAAATTAAAAACGAGTAATATTTAATCAAATAATGACGTTCAAAAAATGGAACCCCACATTACTGGAATTATAATTATGAAAAAAACGTATTAATATTATAAAATTATATATTTATAAATAGTAAATCATAAGAATATTATAAATTGTTAAATTATGAATTTTTATAAAATATTCAAAAATAATTTCTAATTTTCTGAACTTTTTTAATTATCTCCTCAAATATTTCTACCTTGACAAATGCAATTTTCGCTAGATGAAGAAATATACGAACCCTAATAATTAATTTTCAGGGAAATAAAGTAATTTTTGGAAATGTTTATGTGTTTTATAGAATATTTTATTTATTATGGAACTTATAACATCTATTTAGAATAAATTTAATGGTTACATACAATAAATAAACGCATATTAATACATATACCAAATTTAATACATTGATTATATTATCAACTAAATTTTTGTATATAAATATACAAATTTATTTATATATTGAATAATATTAAATTGAAATCAAATAAAATTGTGTTTAATTTTTATTTATAATTTTGTTAATATTTCATTGCATTTTTTGATATAATATTTAATTACATTAATATTGTAGACTAAAATCTTTGAAAAATATTTTCATTTTTTAATAATTATAAAGAAATTAACTAATGGATTTTTTTTCTCAAAACGAAATTGTTAAACGCTTATTAGTAATATATAGAAAAAATGGTTAATACAATTTAATTTAAAATAACAATATAAAATGTGTTATTTGAGTACAAATTTAGTACTAATATATAAATTTGTTAATAGTTGAAATATGTTAAAAAATAACGTAGTATTAAAAGCAATTGAAGAGAATCCGTGCCCGTAAGCCAGTATTCAAACAATAGGCAGGATCTCGACCAGCGACCGTGCATATAAACACAAGAGTCATAAGGAAAATTTTACACGTCATTTGAATTTTCACTAAGCAAAATCTGTGAGCACATTTAGATTATGGCCGTCGACTGGACACCACTTACATAAGCAGCGCACGGGGTGGCAGTAGTCCGGTAAGCACTCACAATATTATTACATTAATATCTGTATGTCCTTTATTCCTTTTATTAAACCTAACACACGGCGCGAAACACCTATATAATGCAATTTAGCACCTAATGCATTCGACCTACGGCTAAGCGGGACGGGACAAAACGCCTCGCGCCTCTCTTTCTATACACTTTTGTGTGCCGATAAGTGTGTGCGAGATCGCGCGACAGCCTCTTCTACAATACGTTTAATTTATTTGTACGACTTTTATGATACCAGTTTTAATTTTAATTGCTATTTTACGGATTGCTTTTTGCTTTCTCCAACAACAACAACGATTCAGTACGGCTGTATCTGTAACATTCAACCAAGTAAAAGGATCGTACCGGAGCCATCGAACAGCACGTGTGTTTTGACACACTTAAAACGAATTTATTGTTATGTGCGGTGTTCATTAGTGTTTTTCATAACGTTGCAAATGCTCGAATATCTTGTCGACAAGGTTTTACACGTTTCGTCACATTAATATATTTTCATGAAATTGTATAGCATACACCCATTTATACATCCGCATATATATATATATATATATATATATATATATATATATATATATAAAATATTAATTACACTTGAAGTTGAAACTTTTTCATTAGATAGAAATTTTAATAGATAAACATCGATTTTTTTTAATTGTTGAAAATTAGTAATGACTTTTCTAGGTATTTTACAAATTAACCTTTAAAATATATGCAAACGTTTTTCAAAACTAACCACATGGTATTTCGTCGTAATATTATAAAGAAAATTCCTAGTTAAATTAACAAATCATAATTGCAACGATTGTAATTTAAACACGTGTTATTAAACTAGAAACGTACAACTGTATAATACTTTCTCCGGAACGTACATAATTAGAGATGGTCGAATAAAAACCGGGACAATATTATGTCGGTGTACGGTATCGCCACCTACATTATGACGACGACGGTAGTGGAAAGAAGTGACGTCGAACGTGTGTATGCCCTCTTCTCGTCGTCGACGACGACGACGTCCGAGTCTGTTGTGGCAGCACACAGAAGGCTTAATGATGATCATATAGCGTTGTGGCAGAATGCAGCAGGTCCGGCAATATCGTACAATATCTGTCTCATACGATGCCCGTCGGGACATACTTTAGACCTTTGGCTCGTACATTTAATCGCGTACATTTGCCATTACATCACAAATATACACAAACTTGCATTGAGATACAGACAGGCACACCTACATACATACATACATACATACATACATACATATATATATATATATATATAGAGAGAGAGAGAGAGAGAGAGAGAATAAAATATAGATAAAAAAATGTAAAAATAAATAGGAAATTAAAATATAACATTCAAACATTAATGGATAAACAAAATTAAAAATATCGAAAATAAAAATATCACTACATGTTTTGAATTGTGGCGAATTCAATTTCATATAAATGAATTATCACCTCCAACACTACAAAATATTAAAAAATATTCAATAATCATTCATTGTTTATTATCTTTGTTTATAAGCTGACACACATTTCGAAGGTAATTCTATCAACATTACAATGCTACGTTAAAAAATATCATATTAGAATAGATATGATATAGCGCTCTGATGATGATGGCATTATAGTTGAAATTAACATCAGCTTATAAACAAAGAAAGTAAACAGTAAGTGATTATTGAACATTTTCTAATATATTGTATTATGGTACAGGGTGATAATTCATTTGTGTGATAATTAAAAAATATCATTAAAAAAATATATAAAAATAAAATTAAGATTGATTTAAAAATAACTAGATATAAAAATGTATCAACAATATATATATATATATATATATATATATATATATATATATATATATATATTAGGTTGGCAAGTATCTCCCTTCCGCTTTTTTTTTTTTTTGTACATAGCTGCGAAATTCAAAAGACCAGAAGGCGGTAGGGAGATATTTGCCCAACTTATATATATATATATATATATATATATATATATATATATATATATATATATTTAGAAATTACAATAAAATTATTTAAAAATATAGGTAATAATGTGTTATTAAAAATTTGTGAAAAAAATTGTTTAAGTAAATAAATATCAAGAATTATCAACAATATATATATATATTAAAAAATTAAATTAAAATTGTTTAAAAAATATAAGAAATAATGTACAATATAACATTAAAAATTCATGAAAAAATAAAATAAAAATACATTTAAAAACATCAATAACTTTTTGAAATATTTATGAAAAAATAATTAAAAATGTTTTAAAAAATGTAAAAAAATATAACACCAAAATTCAAAAGTTATAAAAATAAAAAAATAATAACAAAAGTATAAAAAGTGAGACTATAATTTTTTAATATGCATAAATAAAAAATTTAAAATTTAGAAAATTTGAAATATATCAATTAATTTATATATATATATATATATATATATATATATATATATATATATATATATATAGGGTTTACCAATAAGAATGTCAACTTTGACTGCTGGTGGTAGCCATGTTTTAACTTTTTTTAAGCTTTCTTCGACATTTTAACTCAGTATAGTTTGGTAAATTATCAATAGACGTTTAACACTTTAAAAACGTTTAAAAACTGTAAAAACTTTGATAGAATTATTAAAATAAAAGTTTAATGAGTCCATTATTTCACGAAATGAACCAATCAATTGGTCACCAAGATCATGTGATCTACAATAACTCCATTAAATTATTTTTTGTGGGATTATGTGAAATCATTTATTTATGCTGATAAACCATAGATAATGAGAGAGAGATGTGAATAGATATGTATAAAAATATAAAATGAATAATAAAAATATATAAAGAAAATAAAAATGTGAATTAATTTGATTTCTTATATTTTGTATTCATTTTCTATTGAGTAATATGTTTGAAAAACGTACAAAGAAAGAATTTCAAATATTTGCGAAGAAAATATGTCAGACAAGCGTGAATCCATGTACACGCAGTTTCCGACAACATTGTCCTGCTATAGGTGTAATAATGGAGGAATAGCTTATTCTGTTGTCCACTACGCTAGTCAGGATGCTGCGTCGTCGTGCTATCTTCACTTACACCTACCTCACTTCACCCATAACCGAACACATACACACACGTGTGTAGTTAGTTACAAACATACACACGTATACACACTTATAGCGTCTTCATACGTTTTACCGGCATCGCTTACATGCTGATCTAAATGTCCCCCAGGATACACGAGAGTTATGTGCATGGACGCTAGTGAATTGAACACTATCACACCTTTCACCTCCCATATAAGGCGGCACTATCCGCCTCGCCGTACAGTTGCATTGTTTGTTATACGGAGAATGTCTAATATATCGTGATTATTTGCTAATATTGAATAAATTTATGGTTGTGTCCCCCGTATAATAATTATTTGGTCAAGCAAGCAGGAATTACGTATAGATTATATATACGAAAACTATATAAATTAAGAAACTACCTATTTTAATATTTCATAGTTTTTTGTGTTGAAAACGATTTATGTGTTTTATAAAATAGTAGCACAAATTTTCAGTTTTTATAATTTATATTCTATTTCAATTCCAACAATATATATATATATATATATATATATATATATATATATATATATATATAAAGTTGATCTTTTTCAAGCATATGGTTTTAAATATAAAATACATTGAAATTATTTATAATTAAAACTGTTAGAATGACATAATAGGAAAATAGAAAAATCTGTTTTTAAAAAGAAGACTATTATTGTTCTTTATAATGTAAAAAGTTAATATAAAGTTATATTAGATTTTTTATATTTAATGTATTTTTAATTGAAAGACTAATATTATTTATTTATAATTGGTTTTAAAAGTGTGACGTTTTTTTCAAGAGGAGACAAAATTAGTTGTAGCAGATGAGATCAAATAGTTTCAATGATAAAAATAGTATGAATACAAATAGCGTAAACTCAATAGTCAAAATAGTAGTGAAAATTACATACATCTATACACACACACACATAAAGTAAATATAAAGAGTGAGTAGAGTTATAATGAATATAAAAACGTATAGAATAAAAAACATTAAATAAAAAAATATTTGAATTGCAATATTAGTACAGAAATACAATACTTTTTATAAGAATTAAAATTTGTAATTGTAATAATTTGACTTTTCAAATGATTAAAATATTTATTGGGTAGAAACATGATGTAAAAACATTTGTAACTAAATAATTAATATTTTTTTTAAATATAAATATTTTTCAACATTACATAACACTAACCTTAAACTAAAATAATTTACTCATTTTTTCAATAATTAAATCATTGTTCATTTTATTCCTTAATTAAATTTCGATAACGAAACCAGCCAAAACAATATATATATATATATATATATATATATATATATATATATATATATATATATGTGTGTGTGTGTGTGTGTGTGTGTGTGTGTGTGGTTGGAAAACAGCCAATTAAAATAAATAAGCTAGTCATAAGAATGGTATTGATATAAATGTACAAGAATATTTTTGATTAAATATTAAATAACTTATGATACTTTTTAAATATGTGTGTAATATAACAATGTGTCAATTATTTTTTAATAGAATAATGAAATGTTTAATACATTTTTAACATATTATAAAAATTTTAAAATTTATAATTATAATTCTTCTTATTAAAACATTTATTTGATATTTTATGGAGAAATATATTTTTTTATAAATTAATAGCATTATTTATTATTAATACAATATAAATATAAGTGGTTCTTACTCGTATATCAATAGAAGTGATTTTTATTATAACGAAGATTTTGAACAATTTTTATAAGAAATTATATATGAAATTATAATAATTTTATTATTTACATACACACACACACACACACACACACACACATATATATATATATATATATATATATATATATATATATATATATATATACATTATATATATATATATATATATATATATATATATATATATATGTATATATATATAATGCAGGTAAAATATTGTACAATCGATAGAGCAATTTAAGTAATTCGCAATACCTTGACGATTCGTTCTCATATAAATATATAAATCAAAGTGTCGGGAGTATCGACGACATAACCGCAGTTTGACCAAACTGAAACTGTAATAATTATAATTGATGTATCATATTTCGTGTATCCGATACATAGAGAAATATTCCAATATGACCCGAGAGACACAAAAGGTTTTTGGTGCAATAGTGATCTATGCGTATTAAGCATTCATTACTTCCGTTATAATACAAGCGAGAACTATTTAACGCCCTGTGGGACGCCGGAGCAGGACATGCCGAAGATCCGGGGAGAGAACACATAATGTTCCCTGTCCGATGTGGCATTAGTTTCCAATAAGCTACGGCCAGTAGACAGTGACCTGCCAAAAAGAATAGCCATTCACTTTCCACATACGGGTCGGCGACGACGTGCAAGAAAGAGATGAGAGCAGAATGAGAACATTGTTGCAGATAGACTTGTCCTTTCTTACTGTGATATCTTCTCGTTATTGTTTGGTACAGTGGCGGAACAGTTGTTTTATATTTGTATATTTTTTTAAAAAAAAATATGAAATATATTTTTTGAAATTGACAAAAATAAGAACTGTTATATTTTGAATATTAATGTAATTTCAAAAGACAATTAAATTGAAAATGTAATAATAGTTTAAAATAATAACTTCTATAATCAATGATAACAAAGTAGAAATATAAATTCACTATAATACTATGGGGTTATCTAAATGTGACGCCTAGATTTGTGTTTTATTAAAAAGAAACATTTGTATAGTTTCTTTTTAATAAAACACAAATCTAGGCGTCACATTTGAATGACCATATATATACAAAACCAGAAATTCGAAGTATTACTAATTTTATTATCTATTATTATTATTAACTTTCTAATAAGAGTTAATAATAAAATTAGTATATAAGACAATTTTATTTATTAAAATATTCAAAAATATGATTAATTTAAATACATATTTTTTACAAATAAAATAATTTTGTAAGTGATCTGCATTAAATATTTATTTATTTTTCTTTTATCAATAATTTTGATATTAAGACATAATTTCTTTTTACATAATTACGTCTTGAATTACTCGTTTTAAAATTCATATATATATATATATATATATGGTATCACATCACGAACGTACACTCATTACTATTAAAAAAAAATCATCGCTCACTCAAAAAAAATGCGTTTTATTTAAAATGTTGTATTATTATTTATAATTATTTTTATTTTTGACAAAACACCTTATATTTTTAATAGTTTTAAGAAATATTGTAGGATATTAATTTTGAACAAATAAAAATAAAACTTTAAGATGTTTATACATAATTAATTATTAGAGCACGTGTGGACATCTTTCATAAAATAACTCATTTTTAAGTCAAAATATTTGACTTATATAAAACGATGATATATTGTATTTTATTTATTGTATTATAATAAAATTTGGGATTGGTTAATTTACTTTTTAAAAAACGAATTTTCATTATAACACAGTATTTTATTGTTTATGTGAATTTAGACTTGTATTATTATATATACATAAATATGAAAAGTAGTTTGTGTATGAGAATAATCGCATTAAAGGTATATAAGTAAAAAAAAGTAAGTAATAAAAAAATATTGAACAATGTTGAGTTGATATTTTTTTATAGAAAATATGTTCATTATAAAAATTTGATTTTTGGACTGGGATATGGTATTTTTTAAAATGATCAACAAATTAATTTTATTAAATTAAATATACATGAAAAATAGTAAATAGAAGTGTATAATTCATTTCGTTAATTTTCCTAATTCGACACCACCACTGACTAAACGAGAAATACATAGAACATTCAACGTATGTATTCCTGGAAGTAAATTCAGAACGAGACATTTTCTTACTCTATCCTTGTAAGTGATACATCTATTCTTTTTTCATATAAGCCATCGTCCGTTCAAACAACAGTTCCACGTAAAATAAGTAGATCGAAGTATATGGGTATGTCCAGCGAGTTGAAGTCTGTATTCCATATATATTGAACGTTATGTGATAGCTAAAGATTGGAGACAAGAAACGCACAGAAGTCCTTCGGGTGTGGCGGGACAATAATAGGTGATATTTTCTCGTATTTGGCCACAGTTGGGTGATTTTTAAACATTATTGGTCGGACCACGGACGGCCGATGCTAGTACAACGGCTTCATATTACTTTATGTCATGTGATCGTCTCTTTGATATTTTTATTCGTTGAATTTTCTTCGGTTTCTATCTTACTGTTTTTATTTTTTTTCATCATCATTTAGTATCTGTACTACGGTCGATAGATAATAATAATAATAAGGAAATCTTATTTATAAAGGAAAATAAAAAATTATGATTGTATCTGATGCTTAGTTTATGAATTCGACATAGATAGACTTTTGATAAGAAACGTGTTCAATTAGATATAAAATATTATATAAACTCTTAATATTATAAAAAGAAATTTTATTTTAGATTAAAACAATTTTGATATAAAATTAATTCTTCATTTTAAAATTAACACACGTGTATATTTTAAAAATTTTCAATTATTTTATACAAAATGTGCATGTATATATCTAACTTCATATCTGGAAGTGTATGTAAAGCATCTTTCAATGTTTTACGTATATTCCACTAAGTTATCTGTAAAGAATTAACCAAGAAATTGTGAACGGGTTAATTAAAACAAAAAGCTCATCAGTGAAACGTACAAAGAATAAAAACGTACACGACGCGAGTCCATAATAAAAATTCATTTGAACCGTTTATCTCGAACGAGCAGACACCCGAACTAGGTACGGATGCATACCTATTCGCTCTCTCACAAAGATTATATTATATAATATAACGTAACACGGCAATATGGATAGCTGGCGAGAGCTATCCGCACACTGGTCACATAACTCAGACGCGCGGTAAACGTACCAACTTCTTAATTTGTAAAGATTATTCTCATTATTACTATCCTATCTTAAGACGCCAGCGGCACAGAGCGCCGCGTGTGTAAATTTACAGAACCGGTGCCTAATATTATCGCTACGCTAACAAAAAAAAATTCATATATATATATATATATATATATATATATATATTTATATATTGTACACACCTAGCTTCCGTTAAGAGAAAAAAGAAACTAAGCAAATGCAGTTTATGCAAATAATGTAGATGGGATTTTTTCCTCAACCCACCCTCGTGCATGAACGTAATAAAGTTTGGTGTTATCCTGTCTGTTTGCAACACCATTCCGTTTTTAAACTTAGATGCTCGATGGCGTTAATAAAGATATACTTTCGAATTACCTTCAACTTACTTCAACGTTCTGATTAAAATTTTATATACTTTTTAGTGCTTTCAAATATATATATATTCAGATATACTTTTTTTTCTATACTTGTGGAATAATCTGTATTTTATGCAAAACGACATATTTTATGTTTCGTATCGTTTTATTCGCAACTAGGATACGATTGTTTTAAAGTAATGAGTTTTCGTAACATTTAATTCGTTCAATTAAATAATAGATCTACGATTCATAAAAAACAGCTGTTATTGAAAACGATATTAGAAAATAATTTGTAAGTAAAAACAGAAGAAAGTAAAAAGAAAACATAAATTAAATAAATAATATAATTAAAAAATATATTTTAAAAATATGTGAATAATCAATAACACAAACAGTTAGATAAAAATAATACACTTAGAAGATCTTGTAGAGAGGGGGTTGTTGGAGGGAAGAAAGGGGTTTGCCAGGAGATGAGGGGGGTTAACCAGTGACGGAGAAGATTACTTAAGTTTTTGAAATTCTTCCTGACATGAAAAACTACAAAATAAAACAAATCAACAGGGGGTAGAAGAAAATATGTAAAGAAATCAATCGATTAATGTTCATAGCCCTAAGTACAGTGAAGAACTAGAAGATAAGATATCTAAAATTTGTTAAAAAAGATCTTGTAGAACAATGAATGTTGAACACAACAATTATGAAATTTATAAAAATAACAAAAATTATTTAAAAAAGTTAAGACATCAATAGACCTAGTAAAGACATGTGAAAAGGAATTTTGGCAAAAAAAATCCCAGTGAGTTAATAGGACCTTATAAGGGATATAACATTTAAGAGAAATAGTATATAAATTACTTACTATAAATTATCTGCAATTTTTTGTATTAAAATATTTAAAAATAATTTATTTTGAATTTATAGAAAATTTTTTGAAAATCATATTAGTATATTAAAATTTACAAATATTAATTTGATATTTTCTAATATATTATTCTTGTATATGGAGTATTTATTTATTTATAATATTATTCTTTACATAAAAATATAATATTTCTTAAAAATGAAATATAAGAATGAAATTTTTTCAAAATGAATTTTTTAAAAAATAATTGGAAAATATTCTATTATAATATTATTAGTATATTAAAATTTACAAATATTAATTGTTCAAATAAAAAATAATTCGATATGTTTTAATATATTATTCTTATATATGAAGTATTTATCTATCTATATAATTATTTTTTACATAAAAATATAATATTTCGTAAAAATGAAGTATCAAACAGAAATTCTTGAAAAATGAATTTTTAAAAAAATAATTGAGAAATATTCTATCATCATATTATTAGTATATTGAAATTTACAAGTAATAATTGTTGAAAAACCTAAATAATCTATTTTTTAATATGTGAAATAATAATTTATTGTATAAATATTTTTTCGTTTAAAAGTATTTCCTTAAAAGTAGGAAAAATATCAGATTGGAATTGTCAAATGGATTATTTGATATTTTATTTAAAATAATATATATATAAATATATATATATATGTATGAAAACAAGTTAATTCGTTTTGTATCCTCTGACCTTTTAAATATGCATTTTCATGGAAATTTCACGCTGGAATTTCCGCACGATTACAATACTTCTCGTTTACAACACGAATTGGCAAAGTAAATATGAATTCGTGTTAATGAACAGCGTACAGTATCAAAAATGATTATATCCGCACTTTCGGATATCTGCGCACACATAACACGAGTATATATTGTAGCAGATTAATTAAGAAAATTCTTATTATTTCGTCACGACTCGCCGAGCAGTCGCAATGCATGCACGGACGTGTGTTTATTACACGACGTGAAAATTTTGCACATGCTTAGTAAGACATAAAATAAAAGTTAATTATTTCGTGAATGTCGACGGGAACGTGGAACGGGATGCCGCTTCCACAGTACCTGACCAGTTCGAGCACTACAATTATAGCGTTTCGCCTACTGGCACCTACCACTCATCCAACGCGTCCGCAACGTGTGGACGGAACGAACTGCTGCCCCGTTATTGTAACACAGACACTAACGGTAATGTGCCGTGTTGATTGCCACTTTAAGTAATATAGTAAGCCGTTAATGTTTAACAGACACCGTTATTACGGAATATGAATAATTTCATATTTCAATTAGCGGAGTCGCCGCGGCTTAAGCGTTGATCATGACTTGTGCGTCTTTTATATCCGACGATACGGGATCGTATCAACGCTAAGACGTTATTTTCGATTAAATTCGAAACGATACGAACGAAAATATACAAAAACTGTAGCGGGTCGATGTTTCATAAACGTATGAAACGTGTTTGTAGCGACGTTTATCTGAAAAACACGACGACTGAGGTGCATATTAAAAAAATCTTAATTAGAACATCATTCGCAAAATTTAAATTTAAAATTATATTTAGTACAAAGTACCGAGGATCAATTCTTTTACTTTCCCTTTTTATATCTAAATATCACTTAATATAAAATAAAAATCTATGTTTAATTTGCATACGTTATATTTTGTAAGAAATTTGTTTTCTGGTTAATGGAATTTGAACAGAAATTCCAATATAAAAAATATTCAATTTGTATAAAAAATACATACTGATATAAAAATTTCAATAATAAGAGATATATGTCATGTTTTGATATTGAGGAAAATTTACTTATCTTTAAAATTACAAGATTTAATAAGCATCCAATAATTAATTATTGGATAGTTCCTATAAGATGATAGATAAATGTGTACGAGCAATAAGGAGTATAAAAAATATATTTGTAATGCTCTAGTAATTAACACATTTTGAAAACTAAATTCGTTATTATTTTTAATTGTTCTTTGCAATTAAGAAAATAATTTGTATTTAAAAATTATTTTTTATAAAGATTATAATAAATCATTGAACAGGTAATTATTTTACTAACTTTAAGAATTAAAAATTTGGTAATTTTTTTATATTCGATATGTATATATTTTTATTAAAAAATTATGAATACAAAAATAGATGAGGAATTCATGTTCTTCTGTAAACAAAAATTTTAAACGAAAACGAAGAAAAAAAACAAGAATTTGCAGAAGACGTTTTCATTTCTGATGTAAAAAATCCACCCACATGTAATATTTACAGATATGAAACGTATTAAGCCTTTCCGAAACGAACCTGTATCTTTCGTAGCGTCAAAATACGTGCGCAGAAGAGTAAAAGTGTAAGAGGACGACGCCGGCGACGACGCTATGACGAAGACGAAAAGACGTTGGTCCATAGTCGAAGACGACGACACGGCGGGAAGGCGCACGAGGGCGCGAGTGTACTGTTTTCACGGAATGGCCTCATTAGGCGGGCTGATCTCGCACGGCATTTAGTTCTGACGTTTTCAGTATTTATTCGCATAATAATACTTTTCGAGATCGTTAAGAATTATGCCCGGCGCCCCGTGAGCGAACGTTGCGCGCGGAGGCATCACCGCTAGAGCTACTGTTACCGCCACACAAAATAAATTAACTATAAAGATTTATGTAATGGAAAACATATATCATTCGAAATTACAGCAATTGTTGGTCGGGGAATGAAACGTTACCGTTTCCTCCGAACAGACTATGATTAATACATGAACGGGGTTTAAATGGTGAAAACATTTGATCTGCCGTTGATGCCTTCGTCGGCGTCGCAGCGCGAAAACGTATTTGCCGCGCTCGATCAATAAAACAATTACCGCTATGAAGAAGTACTGAGGTATCGTTGAGAAAACGGCGGATGGATGAAATGCAGCGAGCGCGGATGGATTGTCGTACGTAGTCATAAAAAAGTGTGGATGACACACTGTGGAGTCTTTTTAATAGCTTACACGAAGATCGAAATGAAACGTTTGATAATAGGTTCACATATTTCAAGCATTCTATACTTGAAATATTTTTTTAATACGTATTTGACTAACGCTCTACTACTGCTGATAAAAATTTAAAATATAGAGTGTTTTTTAAGCGAGAAAGAACATTAAATTGAATCTCTATCGAAAATTGTATCTAACTTGAAAACATCTTTTATATATATATATATATATATATATATATATATATATATGTGTGTGTATGTACATATATATATATATATATATATATATATATATATATATATATATATATATGTGTGTGTGTGTGTGTATGTACATATATATATATAGAGAGAGAGAGAGAGAGGGAGAGAGAGAGGAGAAACTTTTAATGTTTAATTGGTAATTAATAAACTCTATTTGTTATAAAATTGATTTTGTATTATAAAACAAATATTTTTCAAAACCTAAATCCATTTTTGGTACAATACGAATATTTTAATTGTAAATAATCGTATCGAACCTTAAAATTCTCACTTTTTAAAATTTCGATTTTTGACCAAAAAAAAAATCCACGACCTATAGTATGCAAATTTTGATGAAAAATCAAAATTTTTCAAAATCGATTTTTTTCATTTAAAATTATTATATTTTGATAAAAATTCACTAATTATAAATAAAAATAGTAATTGCTCACTTGATTATTATTTTTTTATATCGAAAATCGTTATTTTTAGTAATTTTTGGATTTTTCAATCAAATTAGGTATTTGTTTCAATTAATATTATTTAAAATGATTTTAATAATTTCTGTCATATTTAAAACTATGTTTGTAGATAGATTATTATCGTAAAATTTATTTTTTCCATAAATAAATTAAATTTGAACGTGTTTAATATTTTTTTATACTTGTTAATTTGGCATTAGAAAATTTAATTTATTCTAAAATCGATTCTGTGTTGTAAAACAGATATTTTCCAAAACCTATGTGTATTTTTGGTATAATACGATTATTTTAGATATAAAAAAATGTTTTATAGCAAAAAATTATCACTTTTCAAAATTTCGATTTTTGGCCAAAAAAAATCCACGACCTATAGTATGCAAATTTTGATAAAAAATTGAAATTTTTTAAAATTGATTTTTTTATTCAAAAATATTTTATTTGGATGATTATTTACGAATTATAAACAAAAATGGCAATTATTGGCTTAATTGTTATTTTTTTAATATCAAAAACCGTTTTTTTTGTACTTTTTCATTTTTCAAAGAAATTAGGTATTTGTTTCAATTATTACTATTTAAAATGATTTCAATAACTTTTGTCGTGTTTAAAACTATGTTTTTAGATAGATTATTATTGTGAAATTTATTTTTTCCATAAATAAATTAAATTTGAACGAGTTAAGTATTTTTTTATAATTTTTAATCTGGTATTAGAAAACTCGATTTGTTATAAAATCGATTCTATGTTGTAAAACAGATATTTTCCAAAACTGAGGTGTATTTTTAGTATAATACAATTATTTTAATTATAAATAATGGTTTTATAGCAAAAAATTATCACTTTTCAAAATTTCGATTTTTGACCAAAAAAAATCCACGACCTATAGTATGCAAATTTTGATGAAAAGCAAGATTTTTTGAAATCGATTTTTTTTGTTTAAAAATATTTTATTTGGATGACAATTTAGGAATTATGAATGAAATCAGCAATTATTCACTTGGTTGTTTCTTTTTTTAATAAAAATATTTATTCTTTTTTTGATTTTCGTCCAAATTGGGTACTTTGTTTTGTTAAAACTATGGTATTTATTTTCAATAAGTTTTAGATACATTTTTTCTCAAAAAATAAGGTTTAAATAATTTAAGATTCCTCAATTTTATTCTAATGATAAGATATTCAATTTAAAAACATGAAATAATGTTTAATTTTTGAAATGACCTTTGACTATATTCGTTTTTTTATAATATATAAATTGTGATATTATTTTAAAAATTGTTATGAACATCAAACAACTGTTCTTATTCTTTTCTGAATAAATTCGAGTTGGAAACTATTCAATTGTTCGTACTGATCAAACTTTTCGTTCGTTTTCTTTTATACATCGAACCGCAGACATACAGCACTGTAGTTTGTGTGTATTAAAGAGTAAAATAGCTCGTCGGTGAAGCGGGGTGACGACCCATTTGATATTCGTGACAAACGACGAGAGATTTGTGCTGCCACGTAGCGGACGACGCGTCGACATCTCGGGATCAACAAAAATAAGAAATTGTGATTAATTTTTCTGCGTGCGGGGATAAAAGAAGAACGATGATGAGAACGCAAAAAAACCGTTTGATGACGGTGATGTTAATCAGACTTTACTCTTCTTAATGTACGATGTGTTCGTGAAAACGAGACAGACATTCAGTGGGAATATTCAAGGAGGATTTTTTTTTTGTGGGAAGACGTGAACATTTTCAATAATTTTTTTAATGTACATCTATCTATTTATCTATCTGTCTGTTTATACTATCTTTATATCACTTTATCTGCTTGCCTACCTCTTTATTTACGTATATAACTATCTATCTATTTATATATATATATATATATATATATATATATATATATATATATATATTATTCATGAATTATTTTCTGTTCCAACTGGGTATATTTTGATTTAATAACATTATTAAAAATAATTATATTTTCTTAAAAAGAAATTATTGAACAAATAATTTCTATAACATATTAAAATAAATTATATTTATTATTTAGTATTCTTTTAAAAAAAATATTACAAAAATTATGAATAATAATAAAATAAGAAATTAATAATGATTGAGGGGTAACAAAAAGAGAATTGTAAACATTATTTCAATAAATATAAAAATATTTTAAAAAATTAGTTAAACGAAAATTATTTACCAAGAAAAATAAAGAAGATAAAATGGTATTCTTTTAAAAATATTTTGTTAAAAAATGTTTAAGTAATTTTTAAAATAAATTGAAATTCAATTCTAATTTATAAAAACTGATTAATAATTCTATTTAATTTTAAATTCATAATAAATTAAAGTTCATTGCAGAGCAGATAAAAAATATTACATGTTTTGAGATAAAGAGTATAATAGAGTATTATAATGATTTTGTCGATTATCCATTGTTGGCTAATTTTCTTATAACAGGTTTTATCTTTGAGATAATTATTGAAAAGATGAATATATTTTTTAATTTTTTCTGTCTTTACTAGTATTGTTTTTAATCTTGCAAAAATGTTGAGGAGTCTGTATTTATTACATAATAGTATTTATATTCAATAATAGTTATCAAAAAAGAAATACTAGAATAGGATTATAAATTTTAAAAAATATAATTGTAATTTTAATTAAATTTAATTAAGGCTATAGAATAAATATTACTAACAGAATAAACATTACTTGAATTAAACAAACATTATTCTAATTTTTATTAAATATGAAAATCTAATGAGATTTCAAAGCATGTTTATTATTGTACATTTATATATTTTTCGTTACGAATGTTTTTATTTTTATCTTTTTTAAATGTTTATAAATTTATAAAACATAATCATTTTTTTAATAAAAATATATAAATATTAGCGTAAGATATATACAATCGAATTTTAGTTCGACATACTTTTTATAAAATTACATTTATGAAAATATTTTTATAAATAAATTAATGAGAAATTATTTCAAAGAAAAAAATAATAAATGACAATTATTCGTATTATATATTAATTGTTATCCATTTTCAAATACTACTTTTCTCATTTACATTAGAATTGTATTCGAATTTAAAACGACTAGGAATGAATTCTGTTCAATTATAATTTTCCAACGATAAAAATATTAAAATACTGTCGATTTATACAAATATCAATTACAAAATCTACTACGAAGTATATTCCAATCTAGGTAATTATCACCGACCAATGAACTAAAATGTATGTATTTTAGTTCAGATAAAAGTTCAAAAAAACGTTCAAATATATTGAAAGCCGTTACAGTAATCAATGAGCTAAGTTGTGAATACTTTTTTGTCAAAAGAGATAATTTGACTGCGGATGTTGTAAGCGTTTAATTAAAGACAGTGCACCCTGGTGGACTGTTTCTTTGTATCCGACGCCACATCTCTGCATACGAAATGTTACCAGCTAGACTCGACTAATCGCATTAAGAATGAATGAGTTTTAACCATAAGAAGGAACACTTTTTTCTCTCTTTTACTATGCACATTCACATCGAGGAACTTTTATCAAATATATATTTTAATTGAATATATTATATATACCAATATATATATATATATATATATATATATATATATATATATATATATATATTGTTATCTAAGTATATTTTTATATAATCTTACAACAGAATCTCTACATGAACCACAGATACATTTCTTCTTTATACAAAACTATTATACATATATATATATATATATATATATATATATATATATATATATATATAATGTATGTGTGTGTATGATGTTTCTTAGTGCCCTTTCGCGCTTTTACCACGCGGTTGACGGTTGAAATGTCCACAATGGACCGGGTGACGTTTCGTATAACGCCCACAACTGACAACCGACTTGCAGACACACAATAAAGACAATGCGTGGACATGACAGTAAGCAAATTCACTTCTTGTGGCATGGTTGAAAGATGTCATCAAAAGCGTATATCTGCGTTCTGTACCCGGCAGCCATTCGCTGAAAGTCAGTGCCGAGACAGGGCCGAGATGATTCCGAACTTTCATTGGCGTCGGTTATTATTTTAATTAACCATCAATTGAAATTCAAATAATATTTTGTTCATTTTTATTTGTATTGATTTAAGAAGAATTTATAGAGGAAGGTGGCAAATTGTTATAACGTTTTTGAATAGATTAAAATGATGAATAACATCAATTCATAGAAAAATTAAAAAAATTAAATTGATATAAAAAATTAGATTATATTGTACATATAAATTAATATAATTTCTAATTTAAATAAATAATTTTAAATATCATTGATTATTTTATAGCAAAAAAATATTTTTTTTCAAAGAAAAAATAATTTTCAATAATAAAAATGTCTATTATTTTTTGTATCATCGCCTGATATGTAAAAGATTTTATTCAATCCCTATTCGAAGAGGTCACCCAAGTTAGGGATTGTACTTAAAGTTAAAAATTCTATTTCATAAAAAAATATAACTGTTATAAAACTTAAAAACAAGAAAAAACTGCTAGGTTAATACTGTCAAAAACACCAAAGCCTAACAAAATTTATAGATCCAAACAATAGTAGTAATATTTTTCTATAAACCTAGTTCGAAAATGTTATTTTAATTTATTATTTATAATTTTTAATTTAAATTATTTTATATTTTTACAATTCAATTTTAAAGATACTAAATTATTATATCAACATTTATAATCGAATTGTTTTTCTAAAAAAAACCAAATATATTTTGTTGTAATTATGAATTTTTTGTTACTCGATTAAATATTAGATCTTGGTTCTAAAATTGAAACATTATTTAATTTATAATTATAACAAAATCAACTTTTAGATTGCATTTGAGCCAAAATTGATCATACGTGACCAAAAATAATATTCAAATGAAGAATGAAAATAAAAAGATTATTTATAATGGTCCAGTCAAAACTCAATATATAAAGTAAAGAAAATATATTTGTTATATATTTACTTTTAATAGTAATTAAATTATCAGTTAATTCCATATTTATTTTTTGATAGGTAAATTTATAAACGTTTTATAAAGCTAAAATATGCTACCTAAATACATCAATAGTTTATATAATTTTTTTAATTTAAAATAAAATCACACAATTCTAATCATTATATAATTTACAATATAATAAAAAATATCTACATTTAATCTACAATTTAATAAAAAAAATAGTTGAAATTAAATAACCGATTGATTAAAAAATCGGAATTTATTTCCAAAGAATACAATTATTAAAAAAATCATGTTTTGAAATAACATACAAATTGGAATGATATATAATTTCTATTTTATATTTTTAAAATTTAATCTTTTTTCAGATTCTCAAAAATATAAATAAATTTAAAAAAAATCTGATTAATTTTTTAAAAAAACGAATAAATAATAATTCATTGAGGTAAATAATAACTTTTAAAAAATTATTGAAAGATATATATATATATATATATATATATATATATATATATATATATAAATTATTTTATTTTTGATATATTGCAATATTTACATCATGACATTTTTTTGTAGTAACTAAGCTTAATAGTTAGTATCTAGGAATTATTTTATAGAATTGAAACTAATAAAATAACGATTACAAACCAGTTAAATAATAGTAATTAATTATGATGGTGTATCAATGCTTAAGTGATTTACAAAACATCAGTTTTTAAAATATTTTTTTGGCTATACAAACGAACAAATCCAAGCTGACTGATTTGTTTCATACAAGTATTTGTCATATGTCATTCGTTCATTTACTCCATATAATAGTACGTCTATGATATAGTACGACTAAGAACTAATTAGGGATAAGAAAAGGCTTGCGGTTTGCTTGCTGAGCCCTTCATGATATCTCTGACATGGCATGCTGACAAGTCACTGCAGTAGTAGCGTAGCTTTCGCCTACGGACGATTGTAGCGTCCCGACGCGACGTCACACAAAAGCATCGATCTTCATAAAATGAACGGATGCTGTATTATTTTCTACATTGAATTATCATCAACTTTCAATCAATATTAACCTTGTCATATTGGTCATGATTATTTTATAATAATAAAATTGAATTTGAAAAATAATAAAGTTCCTTAAACAATATATTGTAAATTAAAAAAAAACAATAAAATTGAAGATTAATAATCCGTTATTATTTTATTTTTATATATGGTTATACAAATGTGACGCCTAGATTTGTGTTTTATTAAAAAGAAACAAAAAAAATATACATATGTTTCCCTATACACCACCATATTCACATATTTCTTTTTAATAAAACCAAAATCTAGGCGTCACATTTGGATGACCGTTTAGATTTTTAAAGTTTATAATGAAAATAATATTTTAAAAAGTTAATTGATTTTAATATATTACCAATTTTAAATATGAATATGCAATTATCCAAATATTATTGATGATGAAATAAGAATTAAACATTATATATTGTTTTTAATTTATAGAATTTGTCTAATTTAAAATAGTATCAAGATATATCATGTATTAATATTGAAAATATCTTATAAATTTAATGTAGGAAAAGAAAATGATATTTTTTTAGAAAATTAATTTTACACCTTCAATTTGGAACTAAGGGGTTTGTGAGAAGAAAAGGAAGAGTAAAGAAAATAAGCCTCTTTATGTATTGATTTACAATGACTTCAGAGATAAGTAAATTAAAAATACATATTGGATATTTTAAAACTTCTCATTGTCTAAAATCGTGTGTATGACGAAGAAGATAGTTTGCTGAAGATATTTTTGTTTAAAAGAATTTGATGGATTTAGGATTAAAAGATAAAAAATATCTCTGATTCTGAAAACAACTTTGCTATTATTTACTAAAGACAAATGATACCGAAATGGCTTTAAGAGTGCAGCTTTATCAGAAAAAACAGACTTACTACTGAAATGAAGAGGAGAATTGAATAACAAGCGATAGAATTATCATTGAAATAAATATAAATAATAAGAACTAAATTATAAGTCATTATTAAACACTTATTGAAATATATTGTTAATAATATTGTTTATTTCAATTAGTGTGATTAATTTAGAATTTTACGAATATTCTAATAATATTTTTACAAAAGTAAATATAGGGTTTTCCAATAAGAATATAACAGCTGGCGATAACCATGTTTGAATTTTTTTGTTAAGCTCATTTTGATATTTGAACTTTATATAGTTTTAAAAATTATCGTAAAGCATTTAACACTTTAATAACGCTTAGAAATTGTAAAAAAATATTATAAAAAATAATGTTCGATTTGTAAAACTTACAGAAAATAATAGAATTTAAAGTCAAAGCAATCCACAAGTGTTTCATTGAACAAAGACCACTGCATTCACAAAAATTAAATGTCTGGTATGCGTTACATGCTGGTGGTGTCATCGGACCATATTTTTTAAAAAATGAAGCTGGAGATCACGTTTTAGTAAATGGAATATGCGTTACCGTTTAATGATTAATGATTTTTTCCAAAAATGATAGAAAATGGTTTGTACGATATGTGGTTTCAATAGGAAAGTGCTACGTGTCATACATCTACGAAAATAATAGACTTATTGAAATAAAAATTTAATGTGTCCATTATTTCACGTAAAGGACCCATCAATTAGCCACCAAAATCATGTGAGCTAACTCTATTGGATTATTTTATGTGAAGCTATGTGAAATCATTGATTTATGCTGAAGAGCTTATTGGAAAACCCTATATATAACATGAAACACAATTATTACTTATTAAATTTTCCGATAGTCCGAGAAAACAAAACTGCGAGATAAAAAGTGTCCTGCATCCTCATTGTATGAGATCATTGCTAGAAACGTACACACCGTACTCCACCGCATCTGTCCATCGACAATCAACGCTATTTCTTAGTTGTACGCGTTGTCAGTCAAAGCAAAATATAGCGTTGTGTGCTGTACTCTGCTACGTCCACAAAGGGATTGTCGACACAACTCATGAAAGGAAATTAATTAGTCTTAGTGATGCGCTTGGATCCCGCTGATGCTGGCGACGGTGTTGGTTATCGGCGCGCTATCCCCGACTCGACCTCCACATCGTCGTCCGTCGTCGACACACAAGCCCCACTAAACTCATCTAACCACCCACATCGGCCACCCGCCCGCCAACCGTGTCCTCCGTTCACTTGATAAACGAATGCCAATCGCATGTGACTCACTCTGTGAATGTCTTTACCGCGTTCAAGACAAGAGAAATAGAGACGACGATGGCTTTTCTTTACGATGATGGGTTTTGGAAAAAATCCCGAGCAGTTGAAGAACTTTGAAGAGATGAGTAATCAATTAACTTCTTTTTTCTGGTTAGTCAGTGTGGATAAACGCTGATGATATGGTGTGAGGTGTAATTTTTCTTCGAAATGAATTTTGTCTACATCTATGTGCATGGTCATGTCACTTTTATATTTTTCTTTAGAATTTAATAGACAATCTTACATATTTTACATATGTAACATACATACATACATACATACATATATGTATATATATATACATATATATATATACATATATATATATATATATATATATATATATATATGTATATATGTATGTATGTATGTATGTAATCTGTCTGATCAATGTTTTGAGTATGACGATGTATATCGAATAATAATATTCAAAGAGACTTTTGTCCAACAGTGGGCTGATATAAGGTGATATGAAGATGAGATTATATATATAAATAAATAAATATATATATATATATATATATATATATATATATATATATTAAAATATTATAAATTTTATATATATATAAATAAATATATATATATATATATATATAAATAAATATATATATATATATAAATAAATATATATATATATATATATATATAGTTATTAAAATGTTATTTTTATCCCAAAATACTTGAAATAAAATTCACTTGTTAAGAGTAAAAAACACATAAATATATATTACTAATTTAAAAAATATAAACATTTATTCTTGATTTATAAAGAAATTTTGATTTTTTGAAACAAATAATAAATTATTTAACAATTATTTTCAATAATTTAAATATTTAATAATATTTTTTTCCAAAAAGATATATTTTTATAAGTAAATTATGTCTTAATTTAAAATTTTATTACAAAAGTAAATGAAGAAAAAAATGTGAATTAATAATTTAATTAATATATCTTAAAGTTAGATGAGAGTAAAAGTTTTTATTTGTTTGAATTATTAAGATGTTTTAATTAAAAAATTAACATTAATTTTTTTGGTTTTAAACTGATTAACAATATAAATCGAAAATTTTATAATGATTTGTTTAAAAATAATGTTCGAATTATTTTAAGAAATATACTGTTTTTTAATAACATCATAAATTGATTCTAATATATATTGTTTAAAAAATAAATACTGATGATTTTCTTTTTTCTTTGTTAGAATAAATTCTGAGAATTATAAAATTGCAAATCGATTATTAATATTAATATTTATTTAAGAAAATATCGAAATTATAAATCGTTAGTGAAAGACTATAAGCTAATTTTATAAAAAAAAGCATATAAGAAAATTTAAACGTTGGTCTTTCGAACATCAAATAAAATCTAATTTTAAATACGACAAAGATCGCCGATAAAAGTTCATCAAAGATGAAAATTAATCGCCGTCCCGAGAAACATGTAAGTCGACTGATTCGTGCGTTGTAAGAACGGATACCCGTTGATTGGATTTTCGTTTCGAACAAATCGCGGCCATAAAGGCAAGTGTGGCCAACCTAATCAGTAAATTGAAGCCGTCTGATAGATGGTGGAGGTGTGTCGAACGTGTCAATGCGTAAAATATGGGTACACAGTACCGGTGATGAACAGCGCGGCCCCCGTCGTCTATCCGCGGCCGTCTCTTTTCCAGCAACCGCAGACGTTTAATTAGAAAATGGTTCGCGCCATTATTGCCGCAGTTTGCTCGCACCGATAGCACTTTAATGAACGACCGACGTGCACGTGTTAAGATTTGTCGCTTGCGTCACAATCGGCGAACAGATAAATCCTTTGATTTCGACTATCGATCGAATACACACACCCACACACACAAACACTAATATACATTCATTTATATATATATATATATATATATATTTACAATTTACATAAATTTTCCTTGGCAATTCAATTATCACAAAAACTTTTAGAGAAAACATAAAAAAGTGGAAATAATAAACAAAATTTATTTCTGAACAATTTTCGAAAAAACACAAATATTTAGAAGAAAAACATCTAGCATATTGAAAGAAAAATAATTTTATGAGAAATAATTTGATATTTGCAAGATTTATCTTTTATTCAGTGATTATATAGCGTCATCCAAATGTGACGCCTAGATTTGTGTTTTATTAAAAAGAAACATTTGTATAGGGTGGGGTATAGGAAAACATGTGTATGGTTTCTTATCAATAAACCATAAATCTAGGTCTCACATTTGGATGATCTTTGATTTTTCGCACTACTAAAATAAATAAAATTCAAAATAACTTTATAAAAAAAACTTCAAATACATCCAAACAAAAATAATTTGATATTTGTTAATAATATGAGTTATTTATGGTTTATATTTTATTCTAACAGAATTGAATTACGGATTGTATTTTCATATTACAAAAATAAGTAAAATTTGAAATAACTTTACTACTTGAAAAACAGTATTTGATTTAACTAATTATATTTCGAGTGAAATTGTTACATAAGTACTTTGGAAGAGTATGGAATTCACATACGATTTCGAAACGCGACATATTGAACTAGTGTAAAGAAAAGCGTTTCTTTCTAGACATTTCATTAAATGAACCAAGTGAAATGATATCTTTCCTACCGTGAAAAACTCAGAAAAGTTCAAAACTATATAAATATATATATATATATATATATATATATATATATATACCAAAAAAGATATAAAAGAATAAGTAGAATAAGGATATTACGGATTTTATTGAAAAATTGTTGAGAATGGAAATAATAGATCGTTTGAACTAGAAGAATTTAAAAGAAACTTTATCTAGCAATGGATTGACAAGACTAATATATACATATATACTATATCTCTAACCATTTATATATATATATATATATATATATATATATATATAAGGGTCATCAAAATCCGACGTATAGATTTGTGTTTTATTAAAAAAAAAACATGTGTATAGGATGGTGTACAGGGGAACATGTGTATAGTTTTTTTTTAATAAAACACAAATATAAGCGTCACATTTGGATAATCCTATATATACATACATATATATATATATATATATATATATATATATATATATATAATTACTAGACTTTTATAATTTAAAATGTGTCAAATAATCAAAAATATTTATAAAATTATTTACTATATTGAACATATGAATATATAAATTGTAATCAAATTAAAAATTGATATATTTATTTCTATTACAATTATTTATATATCATAATTGTAATTTATACATATTTTTCTACAAGAAGAAAGTAAATTCTTTTTCGATTCGTTTGAAAATTTTGATATTTCAAAAATATTTGAAAAGTAAAACTGTTTAAAATACTACTCGATAAAAATAATTTTCCAGTATATATAATAATATTTTAAAAAAAAAATAATTTTCATTATATATATATTAATTAATTAATTGATAAAAATAATCAAATTTTAATCATAACATAACTCATAAATAATTTATATTGAGGTATAACGTTATTGAATAAATAATTCGTATTTGCATGGAAAAGTCCAAGGTGGTATAAAATACAAAACAAGTATAAAAAATATTGTTATATAAATTTATATACACATTTATTATTTTCTCATTTATTCAATATATATTTAGAACTAATAAAATATATTATATTAAATAACATCTTGTGCTCGTATATACCTTTGTTTAAATAAATATATTAGTACTAGGAGAGCATGATCTAAACTTGTTATAAAAATATAAAATTGTTTATATTGAAAATTTGATTTGAAATTTGATTTTATATATGTTTTGGCATATGTAATAATATTTTATATTATATTGTTTTTTAATTAGAACATATTTAAAAAAATGATAAACAATTAAAATTTACCAAAAAAGTACATCATATTGAATAGATTCAATAAGGCTGTGTGTGACGAATAACAAAATGATACGAATGAGTCTTTAAAAATAATTGTTTTTCGATTTAGAATTTTTTGTTGATAAATAATCTTTTAAAATAATATAAAATATGTGCGAGTTTTTCAAAAAAAAAATTTAATTTTTTTTATGAAAATTTTAAATATGAATTTATTTCATTTATAATAATTGTTTAACCTTTGAATGATTTTTTTAAATAACAAAAACAATAATTATTTAATAATCGTTTTTGGTAAAAATTTTAATTACTGAGTTTAGATTGAAAAAAAATATTTTCGTTATTATTAGGAATTCAACAATATTTTTTCAACATTATTTCAGATTAATGTATTTTTTTAAATAGATATAAATTTCGAAAAGTAATTAAAATGTTAATTTAAATAATTGTTAATTATATAAATATATTCATACATATTATATATATATATATATATATATATATATATATATATATATATATTATATTGGAAAAATAATTCTGTATTTTTACAACAAATGTTATGAATTTTAAAATGCAAATAATTCTAGGGTAAACAGTTAATTTAAAAAAATTAATAAATGTTTAATTATATAATACATACATACATACACATATATATATATATATATATATATATATATATATATATATATATAATTTCTGAAAAATAGTTTTATATTGTTTATAACATCCTTTTATTACAAAATAAATTACATTTTTGATTTTTTACGAAAATTTACTTTAATCTATTTATTTATTTTTTTAAATATATTTTTTTTTAAATGTTTGTCAATAAAATAAATATTATTGAAGATATTTTTTATTATATGTTTAATGTTATTAATTCTTCAAAGAATATTAAATTAATGAAGAAAAATATATTTGATTAATATTTATTTCTATAAGGTGATCCAATTGAGACTAAAGGTCAGTAAAGAATAGATAATGGTAGTAAGCAAGTAAATGTATATGTTAACCCTTCAGTCTCATATAGCTCATTCTATAATTACCTTACTTTCAAATTAAATGATTTTAAAATTGAAAAATATATCATTTTTTTCTAAGTTATTTAAAATAATATTTATATAAAAATAATTTATGTGTTAATTAAATTTATATATTTGTTATAAATTCATTTAATTAATTTAATTGTAAATATCCTGAGAAAAATTCTTTACTATATGAATATTTTAAATTTTAAATCAAAAATGTTATGATTTTCGATTGAATTTATTTAAAATATATCTTATACAAAATATGAAATTCTATACGTTTTTTTATGTAATAATTTTAGAATTAATTCAATTTTTTAAAAATAAATAATTCATTAAAGGCATGAAATATTGAAATTAAATTTTCATTAATAATAGTTCTATTTTATTTTAATCTTATAATTTTAATAAAAATTATAATTTCTAACAAAACAACTTTTTTACTGAAATAAATATAATTTTGTAATTTCAACTTGAAAATAGTAATTATATTTATTAATATTATATATTTTTTACCAACTATTATTATTTTTTTTAAAAAAAATCAGAAAATATATTTTGATAAAAATTATAAGGAAATGTGTTTTCAAAAAAATTATTTTACTCTATGAAAATTTAAGTTATAACTAATTCTTTTTTTATTTTCAATTGATTTTATTTTAATAAATATTTTTTTAAAATATGAAATCTTATTAATATTTTTTACAAAATGCAATAAAATTAACATACCTATATAATATTAATTTTGATAATAAATAAATTTAATATTTTAAAGTATAAAATATTTAAAAAAAATTTTTTAACATAATTGTATGTTAATAAATTTGTATAAATAATGTAATTTCCAATAAAACAATTTTTATAAAGAAACATTAAATTTTAGAACTTAAACATAAAAAATCATAATTTAATTTATTAATTTATTAAGTGTTATCATATTTTAATTGAAATTCATAATTCAGTATTTAATAATTCAACAGGCATGAAATTGATTTTGTAAATTGAAATTTTTATTTTAAAAATTGAGAAAAATATTTGTTTCAGTGAATTAATTTAAAATAAAAAAATTATTATACTGTTTTATAATATCAACGTTGTTTAATTTTCAATAAAATTTCAGTGTTTGGTTGAGCTTGAACTTAATGAAATGTAATATTTTTTTAATGGGATCATTTTATGTTATATATATTTTAAAAAACATTTTTTCATAAACAAACATTATTTTTTATAATAATTTGTATTTATATACAAAACACAAAAGTATTTTGGTATACGAATTTTATTTGTATAATATTTTCAAAATATCTACATTTCTATATTTCCTTTTGAAAACGAGAACAAATTTTTAATGTTTTATAATAAAATTATTTCAATATTTTCATACTAATTTTCAATTTTTTTGAATCTTATTCTCGGAGAGATATTTTGACGAGTTCAAATACTAAGAAGACATATAATACGGACCTTCTATCAACAATTTAACATTTGTTTAACAAAATAGTGATATCATGTTCTCCTAATATTTATATATTTATTTAAACAAAAACGTATGAATCGCAGATTTGTTAAACCATATAATATTTTATTTGTTCTAAACACATCAAAAACTTAAAATTATATAAACGAAGGATAGAAAATGTTCGTTTCTCTCGCACAGTCAGACTATAATGAAACGTATTTGTACTATTTTTATATGATATAAAAACGTTGACCTTACACGGTATCGATATTAAAAAAAATCTCTCGTAATAAAATAGAACAGAAAAAATATAATAAAAAGAACGTGCGAAAAGCACTAACTTGTTTATAGTAAACAT
The DNA here is from genome assembly GCA_029203775.1 of Neoneuromus ignobilis. NCBI lineage: Eukaryota > Metazoa > Arthropoda > Insecta > Megaloptera > Corydalidae > Neoneuromus > Neoneuromus ignobilis. The sequence continues at coordinate 4,787,432 of CP092090.1, read as the reverse complement.
TATGTACCTATCATGTAAATATGATCCGTGTTACTTACATACATACATTCAACGTATAGAAAAGGTAGCGCGTATCGGAATCGAAGCTTATGTTTACAAAAGAAAACTTCTGTTAAAGTTTTCCTACAAGTCACGCGACATGCGAGAAAAGAAACTTTCGTATAAAAAGCTAACACGATAGAAAAATGTACGCGAGGAGATACACGTCCGTCTGTGCATGGTGCCGTCTCTGTCTCTACGTATGGACGCGTACTACATCGACTTGTGTACGTTTCGGCTGAAGTGAAACAGGTATACGACCGAACAAGCTTCATCGGATTCCAGTGCAGAGAGACGAAAATGGACAATGTGCGGATGTAGTTCGCGTAACGGCCGAGAGATGTGTGTAGTTGTACGCGTAACGAAACCGTTGCACGTTTTTCTAATCGTATAACGGCGCGTGGTCGTCCCAACTCGGAACCTTTTAACAGGAGTACATTAATGTACAAGAGGTATATGGGATTTTGTTACATCCGACTGATACTGTCGGATCGTTCTACGGTGTTTTATTGATATTAATTTAAATACATTTTTCGTTTCGATACGTTTTCAATAATTTCATAATTAAAATTAAAAGAGACACAATTAACAAATTATTATTTTTTAAAAGTTAAAATAGGAAATATATTAGAGTATAAAAATAAAATTGTCTAACGAAATGAATTTTAAATAATTTGTAAGTATATAAATAAATATATAGAGGATTAAAAATATTTATTTCATATTGAAATATTCTTTGTCGTATAGATCATTGATGATCAAAAATCAATTTTATGTTCTATCCATTTCTGAATTATACTATTAAAAAATATTACCATAAGTCATTTAATAATGTTTTCAATTAAAAAATAATTATCAAATCAAATACAATTATTATATTACAAATCACCAATAAATAATATGGCTTTAACAAATTTTGCATTTTATATTTTATTTTTTATATTCAATAAAAAATGTCTCCAACTAAAAATCGTCTCTTTTTACTATCTTTATAAATATATTTATTTAACTACATTTAAATATTCTATCATTTTTAAGTCAAGGAATGTTATTTATAACCTAATAAATTAATAATCATCATCACCAACGGCTACACAGACTATTCTAGTCCTAGGCTTCTCTTATATCTGCTCAATAGAGGTTTTTGTTAGAAATTTTCGACTTGTTTTTTTTTAAAAAAAAATGAGGTTGTCAGCCTCATGCTCTCAACCCGCGAAAAACAAGGGACTATACATGTATATATATATATATATATATATATATATATATATATATAATAAAAAATCATTTCTTTCTAGAAATATTACCCAACAGTATAATATATAATCGAAAATACAAAATATGCATAAAATATTTTATGAAAAATTTATATAAAATATATATTTTTATATTTTATATAAATTAGCTATGAAATTTTATTTAATATATAATTTATTCAATGTATTATAAAATTATTTAAAAGTTGATTTTTTATACAAAAATAATCTTTTTAAAATGTTTTTTATTATATATATATATATATATATATATATATATATATATATATATATATATATATATATATATATATATATATATATATATATATATATATATATATAGTTCCTACAGTTTACTTAAGTATATTTCATACGTCTAAGTAATGGTGTATGTCAGCGTTTCCCAAAGTGTGGCCCGCGGCCCAGTACTGGTCCGCAGAAAAAAATCAAAAATTAAAATTAGCATTTTAAATAATATGATATATGTTTTTACATAAAAGAGGGCCGCGTATAAATTTTACAAAAAATACTGGTTCTTGGTCAAAAAGTTTGGGAAACGTTGGTGTATATAATTAATACATATAACAATAAAAGGAAGTAACAATGAAAGTGAGGAAATAAATATATGTCTAACCCTTCAACCTCATTTGGTCTAATACAACGTTTCCCAACCTCAGGTCGGTCAGAATTTTTTACAGGTTATATTCATATATACATGTGTATGCATATATAAAAGTATGATAAATTGTTTTTTAGGTTAGATAGAAATTTCCATGGGGATTCGATTTAAAGTTCTATCGCACTTAAAAAAACACCTATATATATTAAAGTGTCTTTATAGATATTGTAAACATTTTAGAACGTCTCCAAATACCTGAGGCTTTACGTTCTCGTTCACATTTCAGGTAGCTTCGTGTTAGGCGTCGCGACATGTCCAGCAGCGAGTGTGAGTTGATGGAGACAGTGCGGTGAGTGACACAAACTTTACCAATTTACTGAATTCATGGAGAGTAGTATATGTCCAGCGTTTCGTACGTTGACAAGTGGCGGCTGTCAAGTGCAGACCTCACTCACACACACGACACAAATTGCAGACGTGTGACACATTCTTTCTGCTTCGTCTTATTTACAGATTGACGGTACGTTTAATATTGCTCGATTGGTAAGTAATGTTAAGAAACTAGTTCGGATTCTTAACTATGTAACTTTGATTTGGGTATAACCATATTTTATACGTTTTTGTAATTATCATTTTGGTAATGAAAAATGATATTTTAATTATTACTTTACAATTTTATGTACTCATACAAATAAATCATTTACTTCCAATATCATAACATTTTATAAAAATATCTGCCAACATTTTCAAAATTATAAAATCTTATAGTATAGGAGTACAATGATTTATTTATGTTAAAATTAATTTTCCATAGCATCAAAGTAAATAATATTATATTGTTATTCAATCTTAAACAGATATTTATCGTAGAAAATATTTTATTAGGAAAATAAATAACTTTTTATATTAAAATATTCAATAAGCACTATTTTTTCACAAAAAACACATTATAATAATCCTATAATCATTTCTAAAAATTACAATTAAATTTTTTTTATAAAACCATACGATGTGGAAAAAAATTCTTGAATCAAAAAATTAATTAGCCAAATTTATTAAAAACTGTTTCCTGATTCTTGAAAACAATAACAGAAAGTTCTGTATTTACTTATTTTCTTTACCTAAATATTTTACCTAAAAGTTTAAAACTTTATCATGTCTTCTGATGTTATATATATACATGTGTGTTTTGTATGAGTATGTGTATATGTGTGTGTATGGATGCTGAAGTGAGCTCGTGTAGGTACAGTGGCTTGCCTGCGAAATAAAATGTGTAATGTGAAATAAACATATTCATAAATGGGTCGTATATCATGTAGATTTATGACTGCTTTTACTATCTGAGAACGTGTTAGAGCGAAGAAGAAACGCCGATGTCATCTTGCACGACCTAAATCAATAGAAAGACGCGCGATTTTCTTATTTTGTCCCATCCGTACGCATTCCCTTTTTGTATGTTTGTCGTCGTTCCGGCGATGATACGAAATAAAAATAAAATATTATTTAACTCGCGTGTTATAAAATCTTTAAAAAATCTACATGATATATATATATATATATATATATATATATATATATATATAAGAAATAAAAAAAAAACATAACATATTGAAATTGTAATTCTGACAAATGCTAAGTACTTTAAAGTAAAACTGACATAGAAACGAAACTAGTAGTTGAGTTAACAACAATTTACAAGAGAATAAAACTTTCAAAAAGTGTAAATTCCGTAAATACAAATCACATGAACAACCATAAATCTTTGGGAACGCACACGCACAATAGTGAGAAAAGGAGATGGAGAAAAAAGTAGAATCAGAGACAATGAAAATACTAACTGAACCGAGAATAATAATTAACGGTTGTAATATTTTACTTGTTTAATGTTATATATATATATATATATATATATATATATATATATATATATATATAAACGGTGTATGTATGTATGTGTGTTTTTATATCTCGAGATCCCGAAATTCATCTGCAGCAACGCAACACTCGTAAGCAGTCGCATAAATATAAGTGTGTACGGATAAAATAGTGGATGGACTAGACGATGGTGTAAGTAATAATAGGTTTCTTTGTACGAAACGATATTAGTCGCGGCGAAGCGGTGACACAGCGGGGGTAAACACGCCGGCAATGACTAGCGAGCGTCCATTCCAAGTAATAAAGCAATTACTTGCAGAAGAATCGTCGTCGCAAGATGGACGGCGTTCGTGTGAGGCGACGCGGACGCGGCACGGCGTCGCGGCGCTGTTTTGTGGTGGACGGATGCCACCGGCGTCATAGTTCACTATCATCAACATCGTACTGATAATGTTCCATTTATAAGGGCCGTAATTTCAGATTCAATATAGATTCTATTCGTATTTTATTTCATTTAAATATCATGGAAGGTTTTAATTCAATCTCTATTTCTAAATCGGTAAAAGCAATTTCTCTCATTTATTTTAATTTTTTCCGGTATTTTTTACTACTGAATTGAGAATAAAAAATCAAGAGATTGATAAATTAATCAATATATTGAATTTAGTAAGAAAAACTTTTTTTATATAGGTTTTCTATTAAGAATGTCACAACTTTGAAAGTTGTTGACAGCCATGTTTGAATTTTTTTTAAGTTAATTTTTACATTTCAACTCAGTATAGTTTATTAAATTATCATGAAACGTTTAATACTTCAACAACGTTTAGAAATTATAAAATTTCAATAGACTTATTGAAACAGAAGTTTAATGAAAGAGTGACTAAAATTGAACTAAACGAACGCATTATATCAAACAAAATCGTGGCAATCATATGAGTAAAATTGTATTTCAACATTAATGCCATAGAATATGCTTAAAATTAAAAAATATAAATAACTAATTAATTGAATACTTTTTATTTTATTTCCATTTAAACTTCTGAAGCACTTATTGGAAAATTCTTTATAAACAAATCATATTTTTTTAAAAATAATCAATAAAATCTAATATAAAATTAAACTGTTATTCTTTTTTAACTGAATATTATATTACATATTTCTTTTTGTATATTCAACTTTTACTTAAATTGTAAATAAATCCTGAAACGAAAAATTGAACATAAAAAGTTTTTTCAAAAAAAACTTTTGTACATAAATATATATTATTATATTTGAATTAATGATCATCCCTTGTTTAATACCATCTCGATTAACGACTTATTATCTGTAAAGATAAAGTTGTGCGCGTTTTGTAACGATGTTGGTGTACGGTGTTTGTACCAACCGAACTCATGAGCATTGACTGTGAATCCGGAAGGAAGACGGCCGTAAATTGTCGACCAAGAGATCACGGATCGACCAGACAGACCTTCAGTTCGCATAAGAAGTAAAACGGTGTTTTATACAAACACCGTACAGTTTCATCTTGATATCATAGACACGTTTTTTTGAGAACACAAATATTTCTATTATATACACAATTTATGTTTCTGTTGAGTGTTTACAACTGTAATTGTTGAAATTATTTGTAAAGGTGTTTTTATTTTAATCAAGTTTATTTTCTGTAGTAATAAAGAAAAATTATCAAATGATTTTTTTGGGAATATATTATAAATTTTCAGTGAATAACCAAAATAATACTTAAATATATCATATAATTGATAAAATATTAGACTGGAAAAATTCTACAAATTTTTAAAAGAATAAATAATTATTAAATAAATACATTTGTACATGCTTTGCTTTATTTTTTCAGCCTCAGATATTTTTAATAGATATACGCAAAAAGGCTATTATTTTTCCATTAAAAAATGAAAATAAAAAAATAATTTGTTATGAAATTTTAATGTAATAAAAACATCAGAATAGAATGAAGTTTATTTCTTTTTAAAAAAACAATAAAAAAATATTTTTATTTGTATATTTACAAATATTAAAAAAATTTAGACAATAAAATTCAGTTGGTATTTTGCTTCAATTCATAAGCATATAAGGTTTAATTATAATTCAAATCAGGTCAGGTTAGATTAGGTCAAGGCAGGTCAGGTTAAATCAAATCAGATTAGATCAGGTTAGATTATGTCAGGTCAGGTTAGGTCAAGTCAAAATTCCTGGTTAGGATTTTAATTTTAATGGCAGAAGATTCAATTTTTAAACTATATTTATTAAATAGTATTATTCATTTTAATATGATATTAAAAACTTCAATTGAAAAAGATGATGATATGAAAATATTTGATTGAAAAATATTTCATATCAGACAAATGACTCTACTTATCTATTTGGGCTACTATAATCACAAATTAAATTAATTTGATGTAAATAAATTAATCTTAATTATTTTAAATTGACAAAATATATAAATATGTTGTCAAAATTGTATAAGCTAATTTAATTTACATTTTTTTTATTGTTAAGTAGTGAAAGATTTATCTCTTTAAACAATTAATGAACTAGAATTATATTAAATATATTGAAGTAAGTGAATAATAATTTATGCAATGAAAAGTAATTTAAAAAACAAATTCATTAAAATACACGATAATCAAGATATTTTATTTCCTGTAATGGTAAAATTTTCTGATACATTTGGATGATCCTATATATATGGTTTCTTATCACGAACGCACTCTTATCATCACTCATTCAAAAAAAGATGCGTTTTATTTAAAAATTAAGTTGTGCGCTTCAGATAAAACATCTTATATATTGATATTTTTTTTAGAACAAGCTTCGAGTTGATATTCATAGAGAATTATTTATCATAATAGAAATATTTTCTACAATAGCATAAGAATTTATTTTACTACATTGAAAATATTTCCTTATGGAATTCATTTCTTGCTTTATTATTATTTTGAACTCTCTTATATATAATATTTTAGTCGTTCTATCATTACGGACTGGAATTAAAGAATATATGTTTAAAAAAAAGTTCACGACAAACATAAAAATAATAAATGGTTAATATTTCTTGTGCTGAAAACGTGATATATATATATATATATATATATATATATATATATATATATATATGAGTGAAAAATAAATAAATACGAAAAGAAGCGTAACGCGTGCATAAACTTCGAAGCTGTCGCGAACAAGTCTCTGTGTGTGTATTATATAAACGTAGCTGGGGACTAACCAGAACAGCTAGAAAAGCACAATATAACGTCTATGCATCATTCACTATCGTGACATGCCGCACAAACTAATTATACACTGGCGACTGACTACACCAATAAATAGAAATTTATTATGAAATTATTATCGGAAAAGTTTATAATTTACGACAGTTTTAGATAATAAAACACAAAGCCTGCCATGGTGCGCTACTATGACGCCGTTCAATCAAATCGAACCGGCGACCGTTCAGCAACAAAGATGCCGCTAACGTAACGAACACAAAACAATTATATTACGGCCGTTCGTGTCGTCTTACTCGCACGTTGTCAACTATTACAGTTCTCTATCGAAAACTATGATGATCTGGTTTTGATGAAATTTCCATTTTGACTATAAGTTATCACAATTTTTGTTTGTTATTATTCGTCCGTTATTATTTGTATGTTTGTCTATGTATATATATATATATATATATATATATATATATATATATATATATATATATATATATGAGTGAAAATGTGTGTGTGTACGTATAGACGTTATTTGCCATGCTAGCGGAATCAATGAACCATAATGAAGACCATAAATAAAGTGGTAAACAGAGAATGGTGGACAGGCGAGGATTTTTATAAACACCCAGGAAGCAATATGACAAAACTGTAAATTATCAGATGAGCTATTATTGAAAAAATATCGCGTATCGATATACAATAATTGAATGTCGTTTATGATTAATCATTTGACGCAGTGGATGTTATTTTTTAATTGTTTCAAGTGGGTAGTTTTTAATCGATTGTATTTAGACACAGGCGTAACGAATAGTTGAGTCGATGTATGTATGTGTGTTAGTGTACGTTTACTTTTTTAAAAAGTTCATCAAATACCCGAAGATAAATATAACAGGATTGAACAGTGCAAGAAATTTATGTACAAAGTTATAAATAAACTTATAATGTTTTATTTTGGATGTTTCATTTAGTCTTTGATAATTAAGTTTATTAAATACAATACTTATTATTTGTAAAGATAAAAATACTATTATAAATCTTATTTTTAATTTATAAATCAATTAATGACTAGCAATTCAGAAACGATATAAAAGTTTTTAAGAATGGGTTTTCTAGACTAGATTAAAATTACAAACGAGAAAAAAAATATTAAAGATTTATTTGGGATTAATAAAAAATGTCTGTTATTGAAACTGTGGGGAATTCACTTTAACATAAATGAATTTTCCCCTCAATAAAACAATATATTATAAAATATTTAATAATCACTTATTATTCATTTTGTTGTTTATAACAATAATTAAATAATGAGTATTTCAATGTTGATTCCATAATCGTTAGAGCATTTTTTTTTGCTGTGATATATTTCAAAAGCGATAAAGAAGACTGTTAAAAAATATAAGCCTCACTACAATAATAAATACTTAGCTCTTATACTAAATAATAATTTGATTTTAAATTGAATTAACCTATAACATTTTTACAATTAATATATTTTTATATTTTGTAAACATAATATTTTGAAAAATTATTTTTTTTACATTTATGATTACAATAAAAAAGTGAAGATATAAATAACATATAATAACAAAAAAGACGAAAAAAACTATTGAGAAGGATAAATTTTAATAGATAAATAAAAATAGTCAAAATTTCACAAAAGTGCACTACGATTATTTTTAACTATCGTATCATTTGGTAGTGCAATTGAAGTTAAGGCAATGTTTTGGGATTCTCATTGACTCCGAATCTGTAATTTTTCTTATTCGCATAGGAATTTCAATAAAAATTATCTTTTTTAATATGAAAAACATTAACAATAAATGATTGTTCAACATTTTTATAAAATAAAATGGTACTATGGAAAAATTATTCTGTTTACCAGTATATAATATAATAGTGAATAAGTAAATAAAATCTAGAACTTTTCGATCGTCTGTATTAAAAAAAATCAACTAATAAAAAAATTGTATAATTTATGAAAGTCGAAAAAAAATCGTCCAATTTTTAAATCATACGATAATTTGACGAGATTCGAATCGTTTCGAAACGTAAACACGACGCAGTGTAATTTGCACAATTTTCCTCTGAGCAGATCAAACCGACCGATCGAGCGGTCGACTGTTCAGTCTATATGTCGGCCGTTCGATCCCCTTTCTGTTTCCTATCTACGGTCCACCGTTCGTCGATTATAATAAGAGCGGGCGCATCAAAATCGAGAACGAACGAACGTACAAACGAAACGAACTAACAAAACGATGATGACGCCAAACAACAACTGGGCAATTTGGATTTGCATACGAAATAGGTTTTAAAGATACTTTACTACACGGAGTAAAATTTAAATTTATCACTACTTTATTCCCGTGCTTTCATTTTATAATTGGTAACTGACATTGATATAAATTTAGGGACCGTGACTGAAATTGCGCCGTATCTTAAATCTGCCTGTATATCATAGTTTTAATGCGGCACCGATGAACGAACGCGCGCCCACCAGTTCGGCCGCGTCGCGTTGCCTTCGCATACCGTCGGCCCGATTCACAGATTTCCTCGTTGTGTAGTTCGCGTCAGATTCGACGTCGGGCAAGGATTAATAATCAGGATTGTATTGCTGTACGGAGATGATTTTTCGAGAAAGTGGATTCAATAAGCTATAATTTCAGAAAATATAGTTCAGGTACTCGATGAATCGTCCCGATGAACAAAAATCAACAGATGGATTTGTAACAGTAAAGAATCTTCTTGTAAATCATAAGACTAATAAAATATTTACTGGAGAAAAATACTTTTTTAAAAAATAAAATAAAACAATTCACCAATTAACAATTACTTTAACAACGATTTATCCAATCATCGCACTATACATCAGATGAATTCATAAAAATCAATTTTAGAAATTTTCAATCTATTCAAGAAGATTTTAAAACAAGAATCACAGTACAAAATGTAATAAATAAATTAAATAATTTACAATATAAGAAGAAATTATAATTAGTACACAATGTGAAAGCAAATAATTTTGTCTCTCAATTAATTTTAGCTTTTAAATAATACTTATTATAGAAATTTGCTTCTATTTTTAATCGAGTAATTTAATACGATTATTTTTATTAAAATTTATAATCAAATCAAATGAATTTCGTAATTAAAGAACAAAATAATTCAGATCATTTTTCAAAAGTATATGAAATTGAATTCGGTTGATAGTCCTGTCCCAGCATATTACACGCACTACTCTATGTTTGTCTATAAATCGTCAACACCCCTTCGTTTATTGCTTTATAGTTAAAAAGAGAGCGAACGAAATCAAGTTCCGTTTCAGTTTTATAACACAGAACAATTCCCCTCATTTTCATACTGAAATACTACATCATTTGAATGTCTTGTTACCATCATTCGTTCGTATTAAATTATTGAATTATTTACAGAATATAATTAATTATTATTAAGCAACATTTACAATTTTTCATCGATCATTTATCAAAATGTCTTAAGATATTCAGACAAATCGGAATTACTTATGATGTACATAAGTAAAACGAAATTATGTCTATTTATATTTCCACAAAATTTATATACACACACATATATATGTGTGTGTATGTATGTATTTATTACAAATTTGTGTTATAAATAAAACTGAAAATATATTAATCATTTAATAATTAAATCAGTATATTTTTTTTAAAAAAAATAACAATTTTAATAATATTTAATTTATATTTTTAAATTTCTAAAAAAATCTCATAAAAAATACATTTAGATATTAAATTAATTAAATATATTTTTTCTTAGAAATTTAGTAATTTCCTCTCTATTAACTCACATTCATCCAAAGTGTATAATTTAATGGAATTCTTTTACGCTTTAATATACATTATTTTTAAAAAAGTGAATGTAATTATTTTTCTAAAAAAACTATTAATCTTTCTAATTATGATTGAATAAAAATTCGTTTCATATTTTTCCCATTTTATCCTGTTATACTAATGGTATTTTTAATCATAATTTTCAATTATTACTCAATTATAAAAATAAATATATTCACAGAAAAATGAATTTGTGTTTTAATTGCCAATGTTATTAATTGATAATTAAATTATATATATATATATATATATATATATATATATATATATAATACATATAACATTAATTTTAACAGAAAATCAAATCATGATATCAAACAGACAAATTCCACACAAAAAAAATAAATTTGTATTAAATTCGTTGGAGAACGTCAATCATTGATCTGACAATCACGATTCGTATATAATGCAATTACGTTGTCTATAAAAGGGCCATTGTAAAACATAATTTATTATTTATCATTGTGCAGATGCAAACGTTATATTATCAGTTTACATCAATACTATAATTTCGACAATAATGAAACAAAATGAGCTGTTTTGAATCCTATATTGAAATCATAATAGATATATATCGTTTTTGCTAATCAAGAACACAATACATGTAGTACTGTTGCGAAATGATTATTGTCACAGAGTTGAATCGAGCACACTTTTTAGCTCGTTGAATTTATATATTTGCGATTGAAATATTTTTAGATGGGTTCTGGTGAGGTTTTCCTACATAACGGACACTTATATTAATGTATTGTTGCTCGTTATGTTTCAAATAGTTCATATGATTTCTGTTTTGATATTGTTCGTTCTATCTGTGGTTTCATTTTTTCAGTTAATATTTTTAAATTGAAAAATAATAATGTTAAAATAATTAAAAAATCGTTTTGATGCTGTCTCAAATTTACTTTAATTCAAATGAACCATCCATCCCCTAAAATCACAAAATTTTACAAAAATGTTTAATAATCACACAAATGATTTTTCATCCCCATCACCACAAGATATTAAAAAGTGTTCAATAATTACTTATTATTGACTTGTTTAGAAGTTGATGTGCATTTTGATAGACACGATATTATTTTCAAAGTTCTGTATTATAAAATCTATCTATGTTGTAGAAAATAAATAATAACTCAAATTGAAATATTGATAGTTTGGTTATTGAAGTGCGTATCTGCTACAAAGTAAATAAAGTGAATAATAAGTGATTATCGAACACTTTTATAAAATGTTGTGGTGTAGAGTATAAGTAACTCATTTGTATTAAATTTGTTTGAATTTTTTTAAAAAATCAGTAACTTACAAAAAGTTAAAAAATGTATCAAAATTATAAATTTAGATTTGTGTTTTATTAAAAAAAACATGTGTATAGGGATACATTTGTATAATTTCTTTTTAATAAAACTCAAATTTAGGTGTCATATCTAGATGATCCTATATCAACTAAAAAAAGTGCAAAATTGTAGAAATAAATTTATATTATTTTATTTCCTTCTGTTTAATTTATTTTTAATAATTAAGGTTGTTAAATATAAGGCTTGTTATTCGTTTGTTGAAAAATAATATAAATTTTATACCGAATTTAAAAATTAATTCAACATACTATAATTTCACACATGATACATATATTTTTTTAGAGAATCAAAATAAAGTTAGAAAATACGAAAAAAAAAATTAAATCGTTGAAGTATAAATAATCTGATAGATTATTATTTTTCAATTATCTGGATGAAGGCTTATTCTAAAACTTTTCCTTTCAGTCAATCCAGTGTTTTTCTCTTCCATAATTTCTAATATATTTATATATACAATATATATATATATATATATATATATATATAAATTTATCATTTATCATGTATGTGTGTGGATGTTATAATAAAAAAAATATATATATTTATTTTTTAAAAACTGATAAAATTCTAAAATTGATAAATTAACTATTAAAATTCTACATATATCAATTTATGTAGAAAAATAAATGTTATTTAATTTTTTGTTATAATTAAGTGAATAATTTATCTTATACACTAATTGAAAAAAATATTGATGAACTCTGAACAAGTGTTTTCGATGTTTCTTTTAAAATATGTATTATTAAACCCGGTTAATTATCTGAAAATTGACAGTAATTTATACCGTACGATTTCAATCACACAAATATATAATATATGATGGTAATAAATAATTCAAACAAAAAAAAATATTACAACATATTTATGTATTTTTAAAAAACTTCCAACGAATGCAATCAATTAATAGCTGGAAAAAATATATATGATATATTGAAATGATCGATGTACGAACATCATCTCATATGTAGGGGGTGATATGAAAAAAAAACAAACAAAAAAATACATAATCAGAAAAAACAGTACAACGAGAACCGTCATTTAACCGTTTGACGGATCGCGTGTGGAGACATGACGCGGACCGATGTTGGTATCCGTTGCGCGTGGACGACAAAAATGTTTATATGACAATTATGAAGCTTTTGACACCATCAATTTCGGCGTATAGTTCACTTATCGACGCCGCGCGTCTCGTCGCTTTTGACCGACGGAGGCGAGGCCAGCAGGCTCGCGTCGGGCGAACGATGGAATTATTGTCGGTGATTATGGTTACTGACTAATGCCATTCATTACAGACTGTAATAAATTATTTATTTACATTACAGGTTAAGTGCAGGGCTGTCGACATTTTTTTGTATATATGTATGGATGGATGTGACGATGACGCCGAGCATGGCGATTTTTCACAACTCTGGCCTGACATGATTTTTTTATGTTTGTTGTGTATGTTTTTTTTCGGACGTATTTTCATGTCACATTTTCATCTTGTTCGAGTTCAAACAGGTTGTTGATTTTTTATGATTCATGGACAATCACATTAATAATATATGTACGATTTTCTATAAAAACTGATTTTTAATAAAAATAAATCATTCATCTCAACACCACAAGATTTAGTTAAATTTTTGTTCATTTTAAAATATGATTTTATAATATGATCAAATTTTATCATTTTCAATCAAGATTTTAAAATATATCACTTTGATTACAATGACACAGCTGTTGAAATGCACATCAGTGAATAAAATCAACAGTAAGTGATAATTAAATCCTTCTATAAAATATTATGGTGCTGAGTTAAATTATTCATTTATATTAAAGTAAATTTATCACAATATCAAAACTAACATCAGTGAGGAATTATTACAGAACCCAAATAAAAACGTCTTACTATTGATTTCAGAAAATTCTTGTACAAAAATATTTTTTGGGAAACAATTATCAGTTTATAAAGAATTAACTAAAAAAATACAGTGTTGAATTCATTTCAAGAGTCAACATAATTACAATTTAAAATTGCTACATTTATATCAGAAAATAAAATAATCTATTTGCAGATCTCGGAGAATTTTATTATTAAAAAACCACATATACGATAATACCTGTTCGTTGTGACTAACAGCCACGTCACGTGAGCAGATAGTGTTAACAGCCCCTATCATCAAATCAGGTATTACCGACCCCTAACATACACATCACAGTTTCACCTAAGAAAATGTCGAATAAATTTTGATTATTTCCACCGGCCAATTTACAAAACGTCACGTCAAATTGTTCCTTCTTTCGTTTTCATTATTGCAAACGTGGCGGCGGTTAGTTCACTGGCTACGGACGCTTCATATGCTTCCTCCTCTGCCGACGAATAACCGAGTGTATTTATTACGCGCAAGCATTAAACAATACCTACGTGGCCGCAATGGTATGGTCACAGTATATGTATTTTCAGTAGCTTGACTTGGAAACGACCAACTATTCTCAAATATTTTTACAAGATTTGAGAAGAGTTGGTATTGGAGAAAAGTGGTTTAGCAAAAAAGCAATAATAAAAATTAAAATACATAGAAAATTAAATATTTCTTTCAGAAATAAAATAGCATGATTAAATTTCACAAAATATTTTTTCTATCAATTTTCATCTTTAAATTTTAAAAAAGAAACCACTTGTATATTTCTTGAATATTTTATCTTTTAAATTATTTTTATAATTAATTACTATACGCTCTTTCTATACATAATGTTTTTAAATAAAATTGTTGACCATTCTTTCATTGCATCTTACCACTTGTTGAAAAATTTGAAAACTAATTACATTATTGGTGGTATATCCTGCTTATATCATTATCAATTTCGAAGCTACAACTCTTATAGGAATCTTGGTCTCTTTAATAATGTTAGGGAGGTCAAGCAGTATTTTTAATGTCCAAATTCTATTAAAATAATGCTTTTTTACAACATCAGGTTATTAACTCTATATTCAACTCCTAATTGGAGAAATTCTTTGAGATTTATGTATATAAAAATATTAAAATAATGAGAATATGAAAAAAATCCATAAAATAAATGTTCTTGTTGTATTTATTCTTGATTTTCCCTCAAACAAAAAAAATAATATTAAAATAAATCCATAACTGAATTTAGAAAAATACTGAGTATATAAAATATATTTTTTTAAAAAAACAAAGCTAAATGTTCAAATATGAATTACTTTTCTATTATTTCAGATATTATTTTTTTTACATAGTATGACGAATACATATATATATATATATATATAGGATCATCCAAAAGTGATGCCTAGATTTGTTTTTTATTAAAAAGAAACATGTGTATAGTTTTTTTTGTTTCTTGTTAATAAAACACAAACCTAGGCGTCACATTTGGATGATCTTATATAAAGAAAACTTTGTAATATTTTTATTAAGACTCGAATTTAAAAAATAAAAAAATATTATCGAATTCAATTGCCACTTTTTTCAAAATCATCTTAAATTTGTTTTCAAGTAAATACGCGATTCTCGAATCGTTATACTGTACTATTTCCTACACAATGTGATATTACTGAGCATGAAACTGTTTGGCACCTTCAGCAGCATCACGACGCCCGTCACAGCTCCTTGCTACTGGTCGTCGTGTACGCGCTACCTGCTCTTCGTACGTCGCAGAGCGCCGAGTTCGCCGCGTCATCTAATTTTCAGTTAATCTCGCTGAAACAAGAAGTAACGACGCCGTTTATGAGCATATGAAGCCTCTCATTTATGTCCGTAGCGGTGGCAACGACGGCGGCGTCGGGGAGCGAGACTGAGATAGACAACACTTGTCCGAGAAGCGTTCACAGTCTCATTCTGACGTGTAATGTACAGTGGTAGAACATAACCTCTATCGCTAACATAACCTGTCTATACTTCATACACAACCACACATACAATTTACTTAGACTTATATTACACATTTACGCACGTACATTCATATACGTAAGCTTATATATATATATATATATATATATATATATATATATATACTTATATTCATACAAGCCGTTTAAATAATAATCGTTAACAATATCCATCTATTTTTACATAATATTGAAGTGTTAAAAATTAAATAAGCATTATTTCCAAAAATATTTTCGACCAAGCAAAATGTGACAAATTAAAATAAATATATGTATGTATAATTTAAAATATGAACCAATTCATTTATTATAAAATAAATATTGCTAAAATAAAAATTAGAATGGATTGAAAGAAAAAAGCACTTGACCAGTCGAAGTGGAATTTTTTGAGAGAATTTTTCATTCAACAATGAGTAGAAAGAACTTAATGATGATCATGATGCTCTACACAAATGACGAATAAAATAATATATATATATAATTCTCTCATAAAAAAATCTTTATTAAAAAGGTAATTTGTTGATAATATTTCGTTTTTTTATCCCATGAATCGTTTTTATTATCAAATTATAAATTGTTTTAATTAACAATTTTTATGAAAGTACTGAGAAGTGTTGACTTAACAAATTTTGAAACAAAATTAATTATCAATGCACGTTTTTCTGGAATACATGTCCAAAATTGGCTCATTATTAATTATTAGCAGAGAAAAACTATTCAAAATTATGATTACTTACACCAACTATGAAAAAGTAGTGTCTATTAAAAATATTTTAGAAAAGTGGTCGAAACTATACGACTGAACTAAAATTGATTTCAATATTTTAAAATAGATTTTATTTAAAAATCATTTAACCACTGCAGTAATTGTAACAGAGGAATTGTACAATTATTCTATATACTGTATTTTTTCAAAAATAGTCTGTTAAAAATTTCACAAATGCAATTAAACAAATAATGGAATTTATTTGGTTCAATAACGTATTTATTATTCTGTCTAATCTCTCTATGTATTTAATTAAATTTTTATTTTATTTTTAATATTTATTAATAACGTTATTTTATTTTCTTAACTTATTTTTGTTCATGAAAATTTCATGTGAAATAATTAATTCAATTCTATGTATCAAAACAGCAGTAGTAGTTTTAAATTAAATTGTAATTACAAGTTTTATTTTTTTTTAAAAAAATACATTCAGATATATAGGTTTTTCCAATAAAAATATCAGAGTTTTGACAACTGGTGGCAGTAATGTATGAATTTTTTAGAATTATTTTGACATTTAAACTCAGTATAGTTTAATAAATTATCATGGAACGTTTAACACTTCAACAATGCTTAGAAATTGTAAAAACTTCAATATACTTATCAAAACAAAAGTTTAATGAATTCATTATTTCACAAAATGAACCCATCAATTGGCCACCAAGATCTTGTGATTGAGCTCTATTGGATTATTTTCTGTGGGGTTACGTGAAATCATTGGTTAATGCTGATAAACTGCAAATTACAGAAGGATTAAAAATAAACATTAAACGTGTAATTAATGAAATTGGATCACACTTATATAAAAAAGTGATTAAAATTGGACTAAACGAATACGTTATGTCGAATAAAATCGTGATGGTCATATGACTGAAATTATTTTCCATTATTAATGTGACAGAATATACTTTAAAATTAAACAAAATAACTAATTAATTAATTACTATTTATTTTATTTCCATTTAAACTTCTGAAGTGCTTATTAGAAAATTCTCTATAACTATAGAGATTGTGTATTTAAATTATAATGATTATTAACATTAATCTTAATAAAAACTTGTAATTAGTAACATTTAAATTGATAACTGAAAAGTAAGTAGATATAAAAACTAGTCTTGGTATATTTGATAATTTTAAATTTAATCAAAGTACTGTATAACTTGTAATAATTGCTGTAAAAATATTATACAATTATTTTTTACATTTTGTACTTAAACACATTTTTATATAAACAATATTTTGCTAGTTATATATATACCATTCATTTTTGAAAATAGACTTCATATCGTCCAATCGTCACAAATCATGAAATAATATACAAGACGAGTACCTAAAAAGAGACACAAACATCGCATGCAAAAATTAGTACGGCTGCTGCCGCACAATATAAAAAGTAATACCGCGTGCAAAACTTAACACAGAAGCCGCCGTGTGCAAAAAGCACTCTGGCTGTGTGTCTTTCCTCTCGTATACTTAACGCCGTTGTTGCTGCTTCGTCCACGGAAAGCACTCGTCACTCCTACTCATACCCAAAACGTGTACGAACGCGATTCACACCAGACCAACCGACCGACCAACCGACCGACCGACCATCCGTCCAACCGACAACACCCACCTACCCACACAGTACACACCCGATCTGTCGCCGCAACCCGTTCCAACTTACACTGACATCGTCATCCTAGCGAAGCTTTAACACCGGATTGTTGCAGTGGCGGTACGAAGACGTACGCCACTGAAACAGGAAATTTACTTTTATAACCGAGAATATTGTTTAATAAACATAAATTGTTAATTACATTTTTTAATATGAAGTACTGAGTGAGTAAATGTAGATAAAAATAGTTTTTTTTTAATAAAAATGCAATTAAATGATTTATTTATTAATCAAAACAACATTTAATATAAACATTAATAATTTTAATAAATGGTATTGCTAAAAATATAATAATTAAAGATAAAGTAAAAAATAACATTTTGACAAAAGTACAAATAGGATTTTTTTACAGTGCTCTGATGATAATAATATAGCTATCGAAATGCACATTAGTGAATAAACTGATTAATAAGTAATTATTTAAAATTTTATGCAGTTGTGGATAAATGATTTATGTTAAAATGAATTTTCTACAATACCAAAACAAATAATAATAACATTTCTAGATTTTATATTTTTGATAAACCTTGTCATTAAAAAATCAAATAGTACTTATTTAATAATTTATCGATTAATTTATGAAATGATATAAGAGACTATATATAAATCATATATATATATATATATATATATATATGAAAAATATTATATTCATTATCACAATATTTTTCCACTGCATAGTGGAAAAAATGAAATAATGGAATTTATTAACCACAATTTTTTTTAAAAATGGTTAAATTATAATATGTATATAATGTAGTTATATTCTAATCTTTTTATTTTTATAATTTTAAAATAATATTTTTATTTTTGATATTTATTTTTTAATGAACAAAAAATTAATTTGTAAATAAGATATGATCAATTTAAAATTTATACATTCATATTTTAATTGTATAAAAATACATTTTATTAAGAATCCTGTTGATAATTTTAATAATGGGAAATGAAAATGTTGTAGTTAAATATTCATTACATATATATATATATATTTGTAGATATTTAATTAAATATCATTGATGTAGATATAAAACAAATATGCGCGCTTTTTTCCGTTTGAAAAACATACGTCAAAGACAATAGTGCGACGCACGCTACTGGTTTGAAAGGAAAACAGAGAACGGGTACGGAGGCGGCAGGCAGGTCGGTCTGTCGGTTATGGCTGTGTCGACGGCGGCGTCGGTGGGACGGGCTGGCGAGGGACCGTGGGGGCCGTAGCCCCCGCCGACAGCAATGAAGCCTGTCACGGGAATGATGGACGTCCGCGCATAAAACTGACGAGTGAGTCATGGCGCCTTCACAAATGGCTCTGCGGAGCCTCGTATATCACTTTTATTACACCCATCTTCATTTTCATATTTCATATTTGCATTTTCTGTGCCGTTATAAATCAGAGAGTTTATGGCTAATTAGGCCTTTGTGCGGAGCACACCAGTCGGTCGGGTGGGTGTACGGAGCAGGCGGTTAGGCAGGACGGCATCTAGTGAGACTACGTCATAGTCGTGTGACGCTGTTTGACAGGGACGCATTTAGGGGGTGGGTATGTATGAAAAGGACGCGATAGGGTGTGTGAGTATATACACGTACGGAGTGGTGAGATGAACTCGTACCAGTTTGTTTATTTTTCTACCATCTATATATATATATATATATATATACATATAATTTTCATAATTAATTTTTGTATATTGTAATAAATACCTCTAAACTGAAACAGTACCGAAAATTTCATAATGGACGTTCGACATTATGAAATGTTGGTACCAGTCTGTGAATTTTAGATATGAGAATGTTTTATTGAAATAATTTATTTTCTATTATATGAAAATCACTTATGTTTAAATATCTTACTAAGTAGTTGATTGACTTAACTGAAAAAATACTATTTTTAGAGTATTTACTTTAAATAAAAATAATTTGAACGTTTACTAATAAAAATATCAAAATGGAATACACAAAATAAAATAAAATTACCCAAGTAGTATAATATATATTATTACTTATATATATAAATATATACTTATATATATATATATATATATATATATATATATATATATATATGTATATATATATATATTGAAAATAACAATAAATATTTTTTAACACAACATTATTATTACACCATTTATATTTACCTTGTTTCAAATAATTTCCAACGAATTTAAAACAGAAAAATTATGAACTCAAAAATTCAGTGATAACGATGCACATGTTGTTATCTGAGTCTAACTTATAATTAGCACGAAAAATAAATTTATGAAGTACTTATTAAAAATTTTCTTCTTTAAGGTATCTCAGGTTTGCATATATATATATATATATATATATATATATATAAATTATCAAGAATATTTTAAAAGTGATAATATTTTAAATCTTCTACTGAGAAAAATAATTACTGACATATCAATTTTTTCAACAAATAATATTTTAATAAAAGAGATTAATTTTCAATAAATATCATAGTGTATTAATTATAAAAACATATATATATATATATATATATATAATATATAAATATATATATATATATATATATATATATATATATATATATATATATATATATATATATATATATATATATATATATATATATATATATATCGTATTTATTTTATAAATCAAGATATTAATCATAAATTATCAATAATTATAAACAATAATGTATTTCATTATATTTATTAAAATTATTCAAGAATAATTTGTAATTATAGTACTGAAACTCGAATTCAATTTCATTTTATTGATGAATACAATATTTTTTATCTTGTATTATAGACATACGAGTATAGATATAGATACTAATTGTGCATTTTCGATATAAAATATAATATTTTTGTAAAGAGGAGATTTATTATAATTTTATAAAATAATTACCTGATTTTTATAAAAATTGGTATTGAAGTATCATTAAATATTTTTTAACAGAGATACAATTTTTATTTTCTGGAACAAAAAAATAATTTTTATTTTCTAAATTATTTTATTTACAACGATCTAATAATTGATAAAAATATTATTTTTTTATGAATACTAGTATTGAAACAATTTTTTATTTTATTCACTAAAAATAATTTCTTGGGTCTATACGACTAATTTTTAATCGAAATTTGATGATGTGAAGTAGATAAATATTTTTTTAAATTTTTTTTAATTTCGAAGAATAAAATAAAATGATAAAAAACGATTTTCAGCTACAAAAATCGTATTTATTAATAATGAATAATTTTTTTGCTGGAAAACGACTATTTTTAACTTACTTAATCGATTTTTAATAAAATAGAACGACTTGGAGTGATTTTCAAAATTTTTAATTTTTGGCCTCAAAAAAACCACGACCTATAGTATGGAAAATTTCATGAAAAATCAACAGACTTAGAAATCGATTTTTTTAGGCTAAAATTAAAGACAGGTTATAAAATATTATGATTTGATGATTAAAATCTCACTTTTAAATATAAGACAAATTTTATTTAAAAAAACCCTAAATTATGCTCATATCATTTCATTTTCGTCTCCATTGAATGAATATTAATAAATTTCATTTTAGAGCATTAATATATAATTATATTTCTATTATTTTCACTGAAAATATTTACTAGGATCTATACGATTTATTTTCAATTGAAATTTGATGATTTAGTGTAAATAAATATTTTTTTTCGATTTTTAAAATTTCGTTGAAAAAATGAAAATTATCAAAAATCGTTTTCTGACTACAAAAATCGCATTTCTTATCGATGGGTGTAATTTTTATTAGAATACGATTATTTTTTTATACTCAATCGATTTTTAATAAAAAATATCGATTTATAGTGATTTTTAAAAATTTCAATTTTTTGCTTCAAAAAAACCATGACCTATGGTATGGAAAATTTCATGAAAAATCAACATTTTCCAAAATCGATTTTTTTCATTTAAAATCAAAGCTTGACTATAAAATATGACAAATTAATGATTATAATGTCATGTTTGAACGTAGGACGAATTTTATTTAAAAAAATCCTGAATTATGTTCACTTTATATCATTTATGTCTCAATCGAATGAAAATTAATAATACTCTTTTTAGAGTAATAATATAAAATCTAGTATCCATTATTATTCACTAAAAATACTTCCTAGAATAATTATACACAGATATATATTTAGAAATAATCGATTCTCTTTTTATTCAAATGCAATAAATGATTATATTAAACCAATGAATACTTGAAAGCTAAAACCTATTTCGTTAAAACTCAATTATTTTATAAAACTTGCTAACGAATGTCAGTCTCTAGAAATAATTTTTTATCGTTTCTTTTTTAAAAAATAACCACTACACACGTATAACTGAATATCAATTCTCATTTGAAAAAAAGTCTATTTCTCGTCACTTTTTTAACAGTTCGTTAAATCATATCGACAGTTCCATATAACCAAAAATAATCAAAAAATCTTTTAATAGGATATCTGTTGAAGGACATGTGACACCAATGCGTAGATTATAATTTTCTATTGACACTATGTGTGTGTGTGAACGTGCGATTGTATACGATGGTCGTTTCTATCATACCATAGTGCGTCTATTCGATATCCGGATCCGTTAACGAAATGCATCGTCGGGCCAAAGAGATATTTAATTGTGCACATCGGAGCGTGTTATGTGCGGAGCAATCCATAATGAAGGTCTCATCTGTCATACAGTGACAACGATGTTATCATCTGCAGTGGCCGCGCCGTCGAGTGACAGCTCATTGCATTATAAATTAAGTGGTCATGTGGTTGTCCATTTAGATATGCGACTCGCGTCGGACAACTGTTGATATTTCGGATTATTGAAAATGGGTTCATTTTACGACATAGTTACTACAGAGATATTTTTCATGTTTGAAATTTTTAACATTCACAAACATATACATACATACATACATACATATATATATATATATATATATATATATAATAATTTTTTTTTATTAATTGATAGTCAATCTAATTTGTTTCCATAAATGTATATTAAAAATGAAAACATATAAATTTATCAGATAACAAAAATATTTTATTAATCTTGAAAATACATATACAAGAACGAATGAAGAACCATTTTTCTATCAGTAATCACTCACTTCGTATTTTCTCATTGTTGATCATATAACAAGATGTATATTGAAAAATTTATATCAAAGATATGAAGAGAAATAAATAAACTTTGTCAGTTATATTTGATTAAAATTTAGATGTTTCGATGATCTTTATATAGAGTGAGTTTCTTGTTTATACTAGATATTTGTTCTCGAATCATTCTCGTAAACAAAAATCACATAAATCCAATAGAATTTTTCAATTTAAATAAGTATGTGTAAAATAACAGAATATATTTTATTTCCATTGAAAATAATAAAAGAGAAAACCAACATTTTTAATAAATTCGTCCAAAAAATTAATACATATATATATATATAATTTTTATAAATGTATATCTGCATTATTTGAGAAAATTTGGATAAATAAGGAAAAAAGACAAAATCATGTGTTGCAAATGAGAAATCACGAAAATTAAAAAAAGGCTTTTTTATCATTCATTTAGGCAAATAAAAAGATGATCTGAGATAGAAATAGATATAGCAGTCTATATATTAAGTAAAATGATAATATAATCTGTTACGTAGAGAAAATAGGAAGAATATGTAAGTAGAGTTAATGAATTAAAATTAAATTAGGAAATTAATGTTACATAAATGATACAAACAATTTTTTACATTTTAAGAATTCTAAAAAAAATATTTAAAAAGTGTACAGAAATGAAAAAAAATAACGAATTAAACATTAAAATTATAGTAAAAGGAAAGTAGTGAATTTATAAATTATACGATAAAAATAGTAAATTGTTTGAGAAATTAAACAGTTTATTGAAAGAGATGATACTTGTATTGACAATAACTAAATTATTTGATATATTATTGAAATGTACAAAAATTTAACTGACTAGAAAATAAAAATTATATGTAATATATGGTCATTCAAATGTGACGCCCAGATTTGTGTTTTATTAAAAAGAAGCTATACACATGTTTCATTATACACCACCCTATACACATGTTCTTTTTTTAATAAAACACAAATCTAGCCGTCACATTTATATAACCATATATATTTATTTTTTATATATTAATTGAGGATTAAAACATTTAATCAGAGCCAATATCATCTTATACGATATATAAAAATCTAAATTTTGATATTTGATAGTTGTCGATTGTGTATAATTGTAGATTATAGTCCTTTTTAGTTTTATGAATTTCTAATTTTAAAAAAAGATAAATTTAAGAATAATTATCACGTTTACCTTATTTTGGATTGCTGACTGTGTGACATCATCTCGAAGTCTTTGCATTCCATCCGATATCTTTTAATTCGTAGTCGATTCTGAAAATTACAACAAAACACCATGAGAAGTATATACAACAGTAGACAGGTAGGTAGGTAGTTAGGTGTGTGTAGGTGGTCGGGTGGATTGCAGAGACACGTAGTTGTGTTCGTAGTGGCGGCGGGAGTGAACGTGCAAGCAAAACAGGTAATTAACAAGTTTGATGGTTTCGCCATACCGCTGCGACGCCGGAGTTTAAATTAAAATTGAAATGTTGACCTAAATGAATTTCACAATCATAAATATTCTGTAGAATGTAGATTGCGTTCGGTTCGTTGTTTGTAATATGGGTTCTGTTGTAGTGGTACGAAAACGGCATAGAGTTATATAGTAGGTATACAGCGTCGTCCGTAACCACTACAACAATAACCGAGGCGACACACAACAAAAACACAAGAGAACGTTGACAAAGAGCATTCACGTCTGCGGTGTTGTTTTGATTTCGTACGTTTGTGCCGAAAACGTCGATGAGTTGTGCGCGATTCGGATGCCGCTGTTCGTTCGACGCCGCACCACTCCCTATATTGGTACCGCTGACGGCAGGATATTGAAGTAATCTATAGTTTTCAGATAACAAGAAGTAAATATTCTTGAGAGATGCCATCATCGACTTTATTATAACGTTGTTCGCAAGTTTTGTGAGTTATTCGCGCTGTCTTCCGACCGCGGCTGATATCCATATCTCGTTTTAAATGAGCGACGCGACGAACTTTGTATGCAACGAACAGATCTGTATCTCTGTTCGTTAAAGACTTTGGGAAATTTGAATATTTACGATACACGTCACACGTACACATCGACAACACCGAATAAGTACTTTATACTCACACACATACATAAATCAAATGAAAGAATTTCATTATAAAATGAATTATAATCTTTTACTTAGAAATAAAAAAAAATAATGTTAAAAACGACATAGTCAATAATTGAATATAAAAAGAAATTAAAATTAAAAGAAAATTTTTAAAAATATTTCGATTTGAAATAAATAAAAAATCCAGCAATAAAAATATTTATAAATGTATTATTTACATTAAATTACAGACAAATATTATAAATCGCTCTTTCTGAAATAAATAAGTAATATATATAATAAATTAAATATAATTTATAATGTGAATATGGAAATTATGTTTTAAAATTTATCTGGTGTTAAAAAGTTTTGAAAACTGTTTTTACTTTACTAGATACTTAAAAGGTTAAATTATATTACTACTATTTTTTGGAAATTAAAATATTAGGTTGGCAAATATCTCCCTTCCGCCTTCGGGTCTTTTGAATTTCGCAGCTATGTACAAAAAAAAAAAAAAAAAGCGGAAGGGAGATACTTACCAACCTAATATATCTAGAGGTAAATAAAAGTTTTGTTAAATATTAATTTATCTTTTTTGTTTCTCCATTTATTTACAAATGAAAAAAATATTTTCATGTAAGAAAAAATTGTATTAATTTCATTCAATTATCAAACAGAAATGTATTAATTTTCATAACATTTTAATTAAATAAATATATTATACATTAATAGATGTACATTAAAGACCTTTTTCCTGTTTTTAAATATCCCGTCGTCGACCAGAACCAACAAAGTACAATTTCGATATACAATTTAATTAACTACAGTAATTTTCAAGAAACACGTCCAGTATTAATAATATTGCTGTCATGTGTCCGACAAGATAAGTGGACACAGACGACGCCGCGTCTCATCAACTACAAATTTCATTATCAATCCAGTAGCTGTTACATTAAACGTCAGTGTTAATATTGTAAACGCCCGCGATGACGACAATAGAACAGATGATATTAATCATTTGCATATTATCAATTGTCTACGTTGAGTCCATTATAGCTTGACCAATTGCCTGCTGAGATATGGCTCATTCTGTTCAAATTTCATCTTTCTAGACGATGTGTCAAACCCAAGAACTACGTACTCAGTTAATATATACACTGTGTTTCGGTTAATTCGATGTTTTGAAATTTGTATAAAGGCACTGTCATCGAATTATAATATTCAGTTATCCATTTTGATATTTATCACTTGTAAATACAGTTATTCAACGAATTTAGTTTGATTTAAGTGCGATTTAATGTACGAAACTTATTTGGATTTCATAGAAATGTCATGTATAATTTTGTACTAATTTAACTGAATATCAATTGAAATAAATTTCAAAGTAATTTCTGAGATTAAAAAATGATTTAAGTTTAAAATTTTACAAAAAATCTATAATTATCTCCTATAAACCATTTTAATTATAATATTTATGAATATTTTTATGATCATTAAATGTATTTTTTTATGAACTGCATTATTTTTATAAAAAAATAAAGATATAGTTTTTCATATCACAAAAATAATTATAAGATATATTAAAGGTACATATTTTATTTTCAATGAAGACTTCAAATTTTAAAAAGAATTATGATTTTCAATTATAAAATATTTTTCCTGTTCCTATCTTTAAATAAAATTTGAATTATGCAATAGCTGATAATTGTTTAAAAAACGCTAGATTAATTTATTTCGAACAGATTTATTATTACTATTTTTTATAAAAGGTTATCCAAAAGTAACGCCTAGATTTGTGTTTTATTAAAAAGAAACGAAAGACTATACACATGTTTCCCTATACACAACTCTATACACATGTTTATTTTCAATAAAACACAAATCTAGACGTCAGATTTGGATAACCCTATATTTAACTTAATAGACTATTTAGAGAAATTGACAAGAAAAAATTCTCCTATAGATTTTCATCATTGATGTATTATTTTATAATTGCAGTTTGCAAATATTTTTTTAGTTAGGATAGTTAAATAATAACATTTGACATATATATATATATATAAATACACATATATGAGTTTGTGTAGATGTAAGATATTTTAATTAAAGTTGATAAAAAATATTAACCGGTGCAATTCAGTAATAGAGAACCTTGTAGAAAAATGTGATGCGTGTAACATTGACCGTACGATAAAACGAAACAAAAAAAAAGGAAAAAAAACTGTATATACAGTGAAGAGATACGAATGAAGTCGAAGAAAGAGACGTCGCTCAAGACGTCGTCGACGTCGGTCGCAAGTCTCAAACAGAACGACACCGGCGACGTGAACTAATCGATACTTCATGCAGCATTCGGTCTCGTATGCTTCACTGCTCACTAGCTGTCCGCAATGACGTCACCTCTCGTCATATTTGCAGCAGACGTCTGCGAACCGTGCGTCTCTTCTCACCGTGTGACAACCAACCAGCCTGCCTACATCTTTTATGCTTCAGGTGATCCAATCAATGATGTGCAATGTGCATAAGAACCGATGTGAAACGTAATGTTGAAAGAAAAATATCAACACTCGCCGATGGGCACAAATATATATATATATATATATATATATATATATATATATATATATACATGAAAATGTCAATGAACTGTATATTCTAGTAGAATATTTCAAACTAAGAAATTATTAAAAATCATATAAGCACTTAATTAATCAATATAAAATTTCAAACAAAACCATATTTTTTTAATAATTTAGTCATTCACTTCTTTTTCTTAAAAACTAATTATTAACAACTGTTTTATAATTTTTGATTTTAATTTAAAAAATTAGTAGAACATAAAAATCAAATATTGGGAGGTACAAAAGTTCGTGCTCGATTTCGATAGTTACCGTTAAGAAAGTCGCAGGGCAGCGCTGTTGATTGCTATATATACGTGTTGCATTTTTTTAGAATGATGGTAATCATAACTGTCATTTTAGAGACAAACACATTTGTTTTGATTCGTTTTGTGTGCGTGAGAAATTTTTGAAAATGGACATCGATAATGTACATTTGCGTCATGTCATGTTTTACGAGTATCGAAAAAGAGTGACTGTTGGCACTGATATGAAAAACATTTGGGAGGTTTATTTGGACCGTGCCCTAGCCTTTCGGATTGAACCGATAGTTAATTTTCTTATTTAATTTATGTTTATTCAAAATACTGATTTTATATTTGTAATTAATGATCTAGAAATTTAGAATTCATTCAAAATTTTGAAGAAAAATATTTGTATTTGTCAAAATTTTATGATTTCTTACTAATAGAATCACTTGGAAAGCTGATAATTTTTTGGGGGGTTTATTATAACATAGAAAAGTTCACTTAGATTTTTTGTAATTTTTCCTATGATCACATAATATAAAGAAAAAATAAAGTATTTAAAAAATATATAATATAAAATATTTGTTGAGGAAAAATATTTTTAAAACGATGGAAAATAACAAAAAAAAAGAAAAACTTGGATGAAATTTAAGTCATTAACACAAATGAATTTTTATCTTCAACACTACAATGGTTATGAAGTGTTAAATAATCACCTATTGTTCACTTTTTATTTATAACAATTGTCGACTGATGCGCATTTCAATCATCGTCAGAGCCTTTCTGTTAAAAAAATATATTTTTAATAATATTTTAAAATATTTTAATTATTTTTTTTTAACAAAAAAGTTTTAACGATATTGGCATCGCCATTGAAATGCCATCAACTGACTATTGTTATAAACAAAAAATGAACAATAAGTGATTATTGAACACTTCATATCCATTGTTATGTTGAAGATAAAAACTCATTTGTGTTAAATTACTAAATTGTCTAAAAAAATATAATAATTTTCATAACAAGATTATTAAAATAGCTCAAGTAAATGGGTTTAATTAAATAATAATTTTTTATATTTGAATTTTGTAAAATATGTGAATATTTTTCTTCAATGATTTTTTAAAAAATTATTAATAAAAAAAATAGAGAAATATTTATTCTTTCTTAATTTAATCTATTATTAGAAAATTTTATTTATAGACTATGAGTACTAATTAATTATAGATTTCATTCTCTTGAGTTAAATATTAATAAAATTCATTTTTCTAAATTTCTAAAAATATTTTTA
>CP092090.1:4712500-4755000 GCA_029203775.1 Neoneuromus ignobilis | reverse complement strand
TATATATATATACCCCTTGAAAATAATAGCTTTTATGGATCATTAGATGAAAAAATATATAGAGTTAAAAAATTGAAATGTTTATTTTCTCTATATATTTATTACAGAAATAAATTGCCAATTTCATTTTTTTCGAACGATGTTATCATACCAGTTAATATACAAATCTAGGAAAAAATTGTATGGAAATTTCAAAGTTATGTTGTAGACAATTTATACAAATATATATATATATATATATATATATATATATATATATATATATTCGCATATGTATACAGGGATGAATAAATATGTTTTTTGATTACACATTCAATCTAGTAAAATGTTGCGTTCGAATCCGTCTACAGTATCAGTATAGCAGTCAATGTCGAGGGCAGCTCAATATTAGTCTCGTAAACTAGATGTTTATTCCCGCAAAAACCGCACACGATCACAAATCGACAGGCAGATCAGTGGTACGGACTCAATATACGAAACGGAGCATCGACCACAGACGTGCATATACACACACACACACACACACACATAGAGGGAGAGCACGGGCCAATCAGTGTATCCCCCTTTTGGTCAGTCGCAGGGACGGACACGTCAACCCCACAACATCGTCGTACGTACAATCATCAAACCACCACTAGCCAGGTCCATCCGTCCGTCCAAAACGTCCGTCCATCCGTCCGTTCGGGCCACGTCCCATCATTCGCACCGCAGAAACGCGTTTAATGGCCATCATGTCGCTTGAAAAATTACTTTTTCGCCACTGTCCATTTTTATATACATTGCCGCGCATATATCTTTATCAACACCAGGGGTAGATTATCCGTGTCTCTGTGTGTGTGCGTGCCAAACACCTCTGTGACGCGATTGTATTCGAACGTTTTCACTATGAATGTGTGTGTAATGTTTTCCGGATTTGCGGTCTGCTAGCTGAAGGTGAAAGTTTAAGCACCGTTTCGATATTGTTTAGACGGTACGATAAATCATTCATCGATATATATATATATATATATATATATATATATATATATATATATATATATATATAAATTTTCAAATTCAAATAGGGTGTCGAAAACTAAAAACGATTTAATTAAACTGCAGCTATTAAAGGGAACGAATAAAAATTCACTGAAAAATCCATTCCCTTTACAAACTAAATGAAAGATATTTAATTATTCTAAAAATTATATACAATAAAATATAAAACAACATTTAAGACAATCATTTATTATAATATAGATTAAAATTTTAATTTCGAATATAAAAAAAAACTATCAATAGGATTAAAATTTAAAAGATTTTTTCAAGTATAAAATATCATATAATGTTTGATTTAGTTAAAATTTGATATAAAATAAATTCTCATTAAATCAAAAATGAAACTTCCATATGTAATCATCTTTAATAAACATCTAAAAATTGACCACATATGCCAATTTAGTTCAGTCACGATCGTCGTATCGATTTAATTATTATTCCTGTGTACACAAAAATGTATCGGCACGATCCGATAGTTTTTTTATACAAACTATGTTAAGATAAATCTTTGTTACCTATTACATCGTATTGTTGGTGATTCATTTGTAAATAAGTGAACACTGAGCGAATCCCAGATCGTCGAACTGATATGTATGTATAAACAGTAGTGAAAACTCGTTCTGTGACTACTTCACAGACAGCTTCGCCGCTATTTATTGATAATTTAACATCTTGTTAGAACTGATATGGTACATATACACTAAAATACTGAATTCGTGGAAAAAATCACGATTAAACTCGAAACAAGTAGAATTATTTGTAAGTTTATATTTTTTCAGTTTTATTCAAAAAATGAAAATATTTGAAAAATGTAGTTATTGAAAAATAATTCAATTGAAATGACCATAATTTTTGATAATAAAATTTAATTATTTATTATATTTCTTTCCTCAAAACATAAATAATAGAATTTATAAATAACTTTAAAATATATTTAAAATTTATACATGTGGATTTTATGACAATAATTACAAAAAATATTTTTAATGCTTAAATTGTGGCAATACTGTTTTTTTAACAGTAGCAAATTAAAGACGATGAGGGTGAATGTCCAGTACCTTAAAACTAGATTCACTGGATAAGAGAATGAACCCTGGTAGAAAAGATTTATTAACACTGAGCTGATCACTAGCTTGATGGTATATCTATCGATTTAAGAATTAAAAAGAGCCTCAGAATAGAGGCTTATCAATGTCTGAAAGAATATAGGGGAAAGAAAGAGATAAAGAAAATAATTTAAATTAATTTAACATCTGTTATTTTTTTAAAAAATGTGGTGTTTCTGTTTATAAATTATTGTATTTTTTTAGATTGAAGTAGTAAATTTTATTTTTTGGATATTAAGATATTTCCTATAATAATTTTTTATGGAATATATTATAAAAAAATAATTTTATAACTATTAATTAAATATTTATATAATAATTAAAATATCACAAGAGACTTAACCATAATTTTAAATCCAGTTTAATAGTTTTTTTTAAAAAAAATCTGTGATGTTTCTGTTTAAAGCTTAATGTAATTTTTTTAGTAAAATAGTAATTTTATTTTTTTAAATATTCAAAAGTTTTTTATAATACTGTTTTACGAAAAATATCAAAAATAATTTTATAATTATTAATTAAATATTTATACAATAATTAAAATATCACAAGTAACTTAGTTGTAATTCTAAATATATTTCAAAATCAATTTTTTTAAAAAAATTGTGATGTTTCTGTTTACAGTTTAAAATACTTTTTGTTAGATTAAAATAGTGATTTAATTTTTTTATATACTAAGAGATTTTCTATACTTTATTATAAAAAATAATATAAAAAATAATTTTGTAACTATTAATTAAATATTTATAAATTAATTAAAATATCACATATGACAGCCACAATTCTAAATCTATTAAAATAAAATAAATACAAATATTATTTTTTTATTTATATATTTTTTCTTCTAGTGATTAATAAACAGTGATTTTTAAGATACACACATATATATATATATTCTCATGAAAGCCTATATCAGTCCCATTATTGGACACAAGCTCATTGAATGTCCTTAGATTTTCTTAAATCTTTTCTCAAAATTCCTCCATTATTTCTTATCCGCAGTTAATCTCATTCTCTTCTCATATCCATAATACTTCACAATATCATCTCTCTGATAGAGTCTCTTCCTAGATATTTTTTTGTCTGTTTGTCTCTATGATAACGATTTTCGTCTATCCATTGTTGTCTCTTTTTGCTATATGTCATGTTCATGCCTAGTTCATCGATTTTATTTATTATATTTTATAAAATACCCTTTTTTCTTATCTTATCCATTTATAGATTCTCTGATGATATATATATATATATATATATATATATATATATATATATAGAGAGAGAGAGAGAGAGAGAGAGAGAGAGAGAAATTAACGAAAATGTTAATTATATATAAGAGTTTTGTTTAATAGTACAATTAATATATGTTAACTGTTAAGTTTTTGAAAAATTCTCCAGGATTCAAGATACAATTCTATTGTCAATTAATTACTGCCATTTAGCTCATTCATAAAAAATTATAAAATAGTTGAACTGAGAGTTTAGATCGTACGATGCATTCAACACGCGAATGTTACAAAACGATTGTCCGTTTGATTAGCATGCGTAAGTAGACGAATGACAAACTTGACCGAACGCCGATGAAAAATAATTCAGTTAGATTAGCGTCGGCGAATAAAGCAGAAAAAAAGTATCAATTCCACGCTACAGAACACGTTTCTGTGAATAACACAGAATGCGTGACTCCCGTGTCTGCTTCGATTCGAGCGCGAGATAAACATCTTTGTTTTTCAAACCGTTCGAAATGTTGGCATTTTATTTGCACATGCAATCAATTCTCTACACTGAATTCTTGAACTTTTTCAAATTCTGTATAAAAAGACACACGGCAGGACTGATAGTTGTCAAGAACGTGTACGTTGTCTCTTTTTTGTACGAGCTTGCACCGATTCTTGTATCTTTTTTTTGTACAGTGCATCGGATTTGTACTTTATCGTATTTGTAGACAGGTTACGATTTTAAACTATAGACAATTGTTTGCAAATGGTTGATTTTGTCGTACACTTTAACAATACTCAAAGGTTTTCAGTCCTTGACATTTTTAAACAACATTTTTTTATTTTTAAATTAAATTATTACGACTGTAATAATTCAAGAATAACATACAAAATAAATGTTATTAACAAACTAACATATATCTTATTTTTCAAGAATATTTTCAAAAAATGTTGATATTTGAAAAATATTAATTTATTATTCATGATTTTTAATAAAATTTTATTTATTTAACACAAATTAATTTCTTATTTCAACAAAATAAGATTTTATTCAAGTGCTCAATAGTCAATTATTGTTTTTTTTTAAAAAAAATATGAAACGCATTTCAATGGTTATGCCATTATCAACAGAGTTTTATATTATAAAAAAATTCTTGAAGATATTGGAATATATGATAAGTGAATAAATAATTTATCAAGAATAAAAAAAATGTTTAAAATTTTATAAATTTCAATAATGTCTTCAGTAGCTTAAAAAAATAATTAAATAAAGTTAATATCTAAAAATAAAAACGACCAAATTCTAATAATTTGATATTTTAATAGTATTTACCAATGTATTATTTGTCATAATCAGTTTTAAATACTTCTATATTTATGAATATAAAACTTTTTGAGCATAATAATTACAAATCATCTATCCAATAAAGATTCAGATTAATCATAGGTTTTGTCGGATAAATATTGATTAGTAAGTAAATATTATAAAATATTATTTTTGATTTTTTTTAATATATCATATATATATATATATATATATATATATATATATATATATATATATATAATGACGTAAAAGAATGTTTTCCACGTACAAACCAATATTCCGAATCATCAATTTCGTTATCCCATTAGATTTCAGTGTGAAATGCGACCGAACTGTCCAATACATCACTCAAAGCGTGGCCCCGGGGCGGCGCCGAAGTGGTGGACACGACAGACAACTCAGGTGATTTGCGACTTTCGGACGGAATACCATCCGGCTCTGGTCGGTGTCTCCGAGATCCTAGGATGGTCGATCGACGCTCGATGCGGCGGAGATGGAGGAACGGGCGTACTGATACAACAGTGAGGACCGTGTCGTAGACATTTACCACAGGTCCTAAATCAAGTTCGCCGCGGAATCGTCTTGTACTGCTTAAGTGAAAATTGACGTCACACAGAAAACAATGTCTCTCCATGTATGTGTTTTTTATGTATATGTGTGCTCGATTCATTTTCTCTTTTTCGCGCTCGTGCTCGATTTTTTGTCGTCTCTGTCGCCTCGATCATGTTTTCAAGTCGACGGATATGGTTTTGCATATCGGACTGATTTTATCCGATTCGAATACGTTTCAGCTATCTTCAGCAAAATCTTGATTCTTCAGATATATATATATATATATATATATATATATATATATATATATGTATTAAAAAATTAAACATTGACATTTTGTTCCAAATTGAAAAACACTACATTATCAAGTAAATAATAAGAATAAATTTTCATTTTCGCATTAAATAAAAATTAATTTTCATAGCAAATTGAATTTGCTACAAATTTTCAAAAATATTACTATTATTAATAAAAAAATATTTAATAATATATATATATATATATATATATATATATATATATATATATATATATATTTATATATACATATATTATAAATTTACAACAATTTGAATTAAATCATGGCTTTAAATTTTATTTCAAATTATGGAAATTATTTTTTAACTAACCAAATAAATAAAAAATAATATAAATACTAATATTTATATATATATATATATTATATATATATATATATATATATATATATATATATATATATGTATACATACCCAAAGTAAAATAATTGATTTTTAATAAAAAAAAGGATTTATAATAAATTTTCAAATTTTAAATATTTGACTTCTGTTAAAATTTCATAAATAATCAATTTATGAAATAATTATTTTTTTATGTAAAATCAAAGATTGATTTTAAAATAATGCATATTGATAATTCAAATCCCATTTTTGATAAAAATGAGTAATTTTTATCCCATTCTTTGAATTTCTATTACAAAAAAAGAAAATTATCAAAATTCAATTTCTGGCTACAACAATCATATTTTCTAATAATTAATACTATATATATATATATATATATATATATATATATATATATATATATATATATTATAAATTTACAATAATTTTAATTAAATCATAGTTTTTAATGTTGTTTTAAAAATCATGGAACTAATTTTTTTAAAAAAATTCTAACTATTCAAATCACTAAAAAATTAAATATCAATTTGTATAAAAATTTAAAATATTTTCTTATAATTTTTTATACTAAATCTTAAAAAAACAAATTAATCAATTGTGTCAGTAAAATTATGATTTGATAATAAATTAAATGATAATAAATTCTCATTATTTATAAGATTCACATCTAGATTTTATTTAATTGAGGCTAGTTTTTTCAAATCACTAAAAAATTAAATATCAATTTGTATAAAAATTTAAAATATTTTCTTATAATTTTTATATTAAATCCTAAAAAAAAAATAATAATCAATTGTATCAGTAAAATTATGATTTGATAATAAATTAAATGATAATAAATTCTTATTATTTATAAGATTCACATCTAGATTTTATTTAATTGAGGCTAGTCTTAGTTTGATTAGTGATAAACGTGTAATATATTTATTTGAAAGTAGCTTCAGAATCCGATATAACATTTAAAAATAATTGTATAATACAAAGTAAGATATCTATAAAATTCCAATATATGATTTTTTGTCGAGAGAAATAAACGAGGTCATAAAATGCTAGTAGCTACAATTTATTGTATTTTTTAGAACAAAAAAATATGATCTGATTCGAATATACAACTACATTGTTATGTTTTTGCTGTCATGTACGTGTACATATTCAAATATTTAATGAGACGACATTCTAATCTGACATGCATCGTATCAAACAAAATAAAGTGTACAAAACAGTGACTCGGAGCCGAAAATTATTTGCCAACGACCGTTTATAAAATATCTGTCTGTCAAAGATGACGAATACTGCATTCTGTTGTCCGACGGATGCAATAATGAGCATCGTACCGCGGTCAAGGCTCATAATTCGAACGTCTTTGAAATGCACGTGTCAGTTGCATAGAAGAGAGTTGCAGTTTATGAGTGGCAGATGTCAAAAAATGACTTCTTAATGCTATACGCCTGTTTGCACGCGAAATTGCAGCCCGCTCATGCATAATATTAACAAGAGAAAAAAGAGAATGCCAACTCGTACATATCTTCCTAGAATTATAATATTTATTTACACACATACACACTTTATACATACATACATACATATATATATATATATATATATTCCATGAAAAAATATTCTATATATATATATATATATATATATATATATATATATAATATTATATATATAAAATATATATATATATATATATATATATATATATATATATATATATATATATAATGTTTTTATTAAAGAGAACAAAATAGCGCAAAATGC
The DNA here is from genome assembly GCA_029203775.1 of Neoneuromus ignobilis. Taxonomy (NCBI): domain Eukaryota; kingdom Metazoa; phylum Arthropoda; class Insecta; order Megaloptera; family Corydalidae; genus Neoneuromus; species Neoneuromus ignobilis. The sequence continues at coordinate 4,747,340 of CP092090.1, read as the reverse complement.
TGTTTAATTCTTGATACGTTTTCGTTTTGATTGATGTGTAGAAAATTGCGTGAGCTCCTTTTCTCACTACGTTATGATTATATCTGAGATTGATTGTTTTCTTTTTTCGTCTTAGCGTTTACGTTGCGTTTTACTTGTCGACGTTAGATTATTTTTCCGACCTATTTAATAGAAAAAAATTTAATTCGTTTCATATATATGCAAAAAAGTATTATATTTTATTAGAAGACAGTTATGGATGTGTCATGAAACTTTTCAAAAAATATAGAACAGAAGTTGATGTAGTTTGTAGATAGCCTGAAGAACTTGCAGTCTTGTTAAACTATAACATTGCTCGAGCAATCTTACAGTTTAGTAATTAAAATATTATTCATGAATTTGTTAAAAGTAAAACTATTAAGAAATTATTAATTACTCAGTTTTTTTTTTGAAGAAATATTTTATTTAAGAATTTAACCCAATATAAAATTTAAAAATGAGAGGCTTATATCCAGAAAGTCAGAGTTTTTGTTTCAGTTTTATCCAAATTGCTAATTATAAATTAATAAAAATTAAAAAAATAAATTGTTTCCTCTTAAATAAATTAACTACTTATATATATATAGATATAATTTGTTAAATTCTATCATTGTTATATAATCTTAAAAACTAATCTATGTTAATAAACCTGATTAATTAGAATTCACGATTCATTCTTTGATAATATAACAGTTCCTCAAATTCCCACGACTTGATAAGCAATAGTTTGAATAAAACTAACCTGCATATATTTCTGTTAAATGTTGAATGATTCAAACAAGTCTGACAGTAATTGTGCACTGTACTTTGAATCTTTTATTACGATTTACATCAACTAGTGATTTATATTTACTATACGTTATGATAAATAAAAATTTAAGTCCATACAATCATATTTATGTAGACGTAACATGAAAACCTGATAGTTGTTTACGATTTATTCATGTCTATTCTTTTAATATAATAAAAAATTAATAATACACGGATTAGATTCTCAGGTGTTGATTTTTTTATAATTTTGAAACTGTTTAACATTTTTGTAGAAACTAAATTATATATATAAACGTTATATTTATGTATAACTATAATTTTTATATTTTATTTTATTTTCTAAGGGCAGAGTTTTTGTAATTTAAAATTTATTATTCTGTATATTAAATTTAGTATAAACAGGGCAGAGTTTTTGTAATTTAAAATTTATTATTTTGTATATTAAATTTAGTATAAACAGGGCAGAGTTTTTGTAATTTAAAATTTATTATTTTGTATATTAAATTTAGTATAAACATTGAGCACTTTGATGATAATTAAACGTTGAATAAAATTCATACTATCAAATGAAGTGAACAGTGTTATTATTGAAACTTTATAAAATTTTGTAGTATTAGAGAAAGTGTTTAATTTATGTAGAAGTATATTCAATTTATAAAGATAAACTGATGTGTTAAATAGAAATGTTTTAATTCTCAAATTTTTACTAAAATTGTGTGCTAGAAATTTATATTTTCCATTTGTATATTTTCCATAAACTCATTTTTATATTAGATAATTATTTTTTTAATATAAATTCAAAATTTAATTTAATTTACAAAATGTTGCAACATCAGGCAATAAATCACTCTAAAGGACAAATTGTTATCACTATTTGTTTTGATACTGACAAATTCATTTTAACCCAAAAAATCATAAATTCATCATCACAAGTTATAAATAAAAAAAATTAATACAATATTATGAACATTACAAATTGTATAATACAGCTTTTTAACAATAACTGCATGGCCATCAAAATGCACATCAGCTTATAAACAAATAAAATGAATAATTAGTAATTATTAAACACTTTCATGATATCTTATAGTGTTGAAGTAAGAATTAATTTTTGTTAAATTAAATTCTTTTTGAACTTTTATTACTTCCAAATAACATTCATGTACAAAATAAAAAAAATAATTTTATTCCAATTCCACGTATTTATTAATTTATTGAATAACGACTAATAAAATGATTCTATTTATTTAATAGAAAATATTTTACCTCAACAGAAATTGAAAAAATGTAACTTTTAATTGTTTAGATTTCGAATAATATTTTATAACCAGAAAAAGTTTGCATACATTTTCTAAAAAGATTGATTTTATTTCTTATATATTTCTATAAATATTATCTTAAAAATTCGAGTAAATAGTTATAAACTGATTTTTATAAACAGATTGAGAAGAAAAACATGTCAGAAATAGAAAACAGGATATATAAACAAATACCAAAAAAGTATTTATAAAACTGATATATGGTAAGTAGGTGGCAGGAACAGCAATTTAAGTCTTCGCATATACACCTATACAAATATATATATATATATATATATATATATATATATATATATATATATAAAGTAGATATACACCTATGTAACAGCCCAGTATCCAGTATATCAATCGTCTAAGTGCTGACTAATCGAAAGTCCCTGAGAGACGTCCAGGATGACTGATTCATGAGATCTTTTCTAACACGCCTGCACATGCTTTATTACGTTTATATTTACTCGTAGACGTATTGAAAGATTGATTGTCGATACAGTCTGTGCACTGAAAAATAACTTAAACGCTGTACGGTTTTATATTTATGAAGACGTTCGTACGGAAAGAACAGTTTCACAATACATTATACACGTTTAATTACATGTTTAAAAAAATATTTGAACGAAGTGAATAGAAGATGATCGGATTTTTCAAAAGCATGTGAAACAATTTTCCAATAGATTATTTCGGATTACATTTTTTATAATACTGGTCATAAATATGTAGTGTTTTTGAATTCTCTTTTATTGTTTTTAATGTCATATTTAACATAAGCATTCATTTTTTAATAGATAAATAAATATTCGATTAAAAAAATATGTGATTAAATATCATTAATTTTTTATTTTGGTTAGGAAATTTGAAAACAATATCTTTATTCTGATAAATTAACAAAAAATTATTACTGAATTTCTCTTTATTTTCATGCCATGCCAAATAAATCATTCATTCCAATATCAAAATATTTTATAAATGTGCAATAATCATTTATTGTTAATTTTATTAGCTGATGTGTATTTCTGTAGATATATTATCATTTTTAAGGGATTATATTATAAATTATTTTTTTAAATACTTTTATAAAATTTTCTAGCGTTGAGATAAGTAATTCGTTTGTATTAAAATAATTATAGAACAATTTTATTTTTTTTATTAAAATTTTTAATATTCAATTAAACGTTTTTTGTTAAAAAAATCTTGTATTTGATTCCAAATTTAATTAATATTCATAATTATTTTTCTGAAATATAATTTTAACATTTATATTTTTTTATAAATACTAATTTTTATTAAAGTACAATATATAATATAAAACAAATATTTTTTTTTCTTTAATATTAATATCATTATTTATATTGATGATGTTGAAAAATCATTTTAATACAACTGAATCATTATTATAACACTAGAAGATTTTCTCAAAATATTTAATAATCATTTATTGTCGATTTCTTTGCCTAGAAATTGATTTTCATTTCAATTACCATTCTATTTTCGTCAGAAAGTTTCATTAGAAAATTTAAATCTATAATTTGAAACCCAAGTCCTTATAATAAAGCACTTTGATGATGTTAACATGGCTGTTGAAATATGTATTACTTTTTGAGCGAATAAAGTAAACAATAAGCGATTATTGAACACTTTTATAAAATTTTACAATATTAAGATTTATTTGTCTTAAATTATTATCATTTTTTTATATTTTTGCTAATAATATAAAAACAAAAATAAATAATATAAATATATTTTCAAGATTTATATGAATTAATCACGGTGATAATTAAATTCCATTTTCTTATTTAATAAATAAAATATTGAAATCAAATTATTTTTATTCCTAAATAATTCTCTTATATTAAATGGAATCAACAATTTCAGATGTATTAGATACAGCAATCGTGACTTAACTGAATGTAACTGAAAAATGTGAATGTCATCAATAATATAATTTATCAAAAGAGAAATTTAAAAGTAAGTGTAAAAATGCAATTTTAGATATATTTTTATATAACAAGATAACTGAAATATTTAATAAAATTAAAACTGTACTACAGTCAATTACTTATAAGTAAAATGTTTGACTTGTCTGAAACTATAAATGAAATAGTAATTTGGTTTTTGGTAGTTTATTGATTATCTATTTTCTATTTATTATATATATATATATATATATATATATATATATATATTTGTGTGTGTGTATGTGCAGATAAGGTGGTAGACGTATCTTATGCACTCATCTGCATCATGTTCTGATGCATATAATTTACTCGTCGCCGGTGTTCATCTGTCAGTCAGTGTAAACATCAGTCTGTCAGAGCATCTGACATAGTGACGGGCGGGTAGATTTGCGTCAGAACGGGTAACGTCGGCGCCCGCTATCATCAACACATGCAAATTTATGTGATGTTTCATAAAACACATTAATTGTAAGTATATGTGTACGCTTATTTCGATGTGTGTGTCTGTACGACGTTCATATCATGTGTAAGATATTATATTTATGGACACTTCATGTGTATACGTACAGGTCATACAGAATGCTGTAAAATACTTAATGTCAATATCGTTTGAATTATGCACACATATTGAACAGAACGGATCTGTACATACATATATGTACTGTTAAATTGATGGTGTTAAATTTATAGTTTTGCTAATAATTATTCTAGCACATCTTTTTAATGTATATATATATATATATATATATATATATATATATATATATATATATATATATATATATACAGGGTTTTACAAAAAGGATTTCAGAAATTTAAATGGAAATAAAACAAAAAGTATATAATTAATTAGTTATTTTTAATTTCTATTTTTAAGCATATTCTATGACATTATTGATGGAACACAATTTTACTCATATGATTACCACGACTTCGCTTGACATAGTGCATTCGTTTAGTCCAATTTCTAATCACTTTTCCACATAATTGTGGTCTAATTTCATTAATTACAAGTTCAGTATTTATTTTTAATACTTCTGTTGTTTGTTGAATATATAAATATAAATATATATATACATTTAAATTACGTAAATATTCTAATGTTTATAAAAGATTTTTTTTACTTAAATATTTTGTATATGTAAGTCAATTAACTGTAACATTATTTCATTTTGCAAAGACAAAATATGGGATTTATTTTTGAAATATCATGTTTTTAAAATAAATGATTAAATAAAAATATTTTTCTAGGCCATAAACGTAGTTTTTTATATTAAATTTCTGTATAATCATAGATGTCAATGTGAATACACACATAGGTACTCTCTCTCTCTCTCTCTCTCTCTCTTTATATATATATATATATATATATATATATATATATATATATATATATACAGTTTTCGTCGTTACATAATGTATTGAAGTATTGGTATTTGACATTATTCCCATATATAAAACGTTCGTTCGTGCTTGACCCAGTGTATATAAAAGACGACATTGAATCTTCCATGTACACCAACATTGCGAATAAAAAGGGATCAATCCGGCAACGAAGGAAACATAAATTCAGTGCGAGAGACAAGTAGACAGGACAGCCGACTCTCGGAGACGAGCGTTAGCCACGATATCTTATGCCACACGATGGACTTCATCCATGTCAAAACTTTGTTTGTTTCGATAGACGAACACGAAGGTATACTAGACAATGGTGATATGTCCGTACAACGGTTTTAATTATTAAACGAACTGTATTTTTTTCAAACGAAAGTATTTCACATTGTCAATACTTCCCTGTTATTAAATATTTAAGAATTTACCTAAATGTGAAGTATTTTATACACTTTCTTTATTTTAGCAAGGACTAAAATAACTATTTGATGTTTATGTGAAAATTAGAGTTTTTTTCATAAATTATATATATATATATATATATATATAATTATATATATATATAGAGAGAGAGAGAGAGATTCAGCAAATCATACCAAAATATTTAATTTTTTATCTCAAAAGATTTTACTTATTTTTATAATTCAACATTTCATTGAATTTGATATTAATTCAATTTAATTTATTTTTTTAAAAAATAGAATTTAGTTTATAATAAATAACATTGAAACTAAAATGAAATATTTGATAATTGTTAGAACAAAAAAATAAAACTGAAAATATTCAAATATTGACAATTTATAATTATTTATTTAGTTAATAATAATATTTAAAACTCACATTAGTAGTTCATACAAATTTATAAGCAAAATTAAATCACAATAGTTTTATTAGTAACATTTTTTCATAATAACCTTTTTTAAAGTTTGTATATATATTTATATAACTGACTTACTAATTTCAAAAATTTATATTAAATAATGAGAAATGTTTAAGATTACTTATATTATTCAATGACATTTTAGTTGTTTTTAGATGTATAAATTAATCTGCATATTTAATTTTTTTAATGATTTTTGATAGGATTTCTGTAAATTGGTTGAGACTCAAAACCATAGAGAAATCTAAAATCATTTATTTTGTAATTAATATAACAAAATTTCAATTTTATTTGAAAAAATATTTAAATTATATTATATTTTTATTTAATTAAATATTGTATCATTTTTTAAAAAAAATATCATTATTTTATATTCTGCATAATTCTGAATAATATATGATATATATATATATATATATATATATATATATATATATATATATATATATATAATAAAATATTGAATCAATATAATCTCTTATCTTACCTAAACTGAACGTTATTCAAGATATGACCGGCACGTCGAAATGTTAGTGGACATATTTATATCGCATCGGACCCTCTTTCCATCGACTTCCTTTTCAGAAAAAAACCGTAGAGAAGAAGAATGCTCAAAGACTAAAAATAAACTGATCTCGAGTTCTACAAAGTGTAGTTAATTTATAGCGGACAGTTTAACTAAACCGCATCTTAAATCTTTTCACATCCAATCAATACGGACTGTCGTCTTTTGATTCTTTTACAAAAATATATTTATTTATTATGTTAATCGGTACAGTTGTTTTACTTACATAGTATTCAATCTCTCGATTATGTTTCTATTAAAAAAATTTAAAATTTTTCTTTTGGTAATGCTGGTATTTTTGGACAATAAATTAATTTTAGAAAGATATTTTTCTGTGCAAAATTCTGATTATAATAGAATAATATAATCAATATTAATAATCAATATCGTTCACTTGATTCACGAATGAGTATTTCAATGATCATTTCATCATCACTAGAATATGTTGTAATAAAATATATTACTACACTTTGATGATGATATTATTCTATTGAAATACACATCAGTAAAAAAGGTGAACGATAATTATTGAACCTTTTTATAAAAGTTAGTCTGGAAGTGAATAATTTATTTGTGTAAATTAGAATTTGTCACAATACCAACCGAGTTGGGTAGAATCGTACATTTTTCAATATGAAGTCTCATATACTAGAGAATTATTTTCAAATAACAGATATAGTATTACATAATTATAGAATCTTCGAAAAGTTTTTTTTCAAATTACAACTATTTTTCAATGAATATCATCTCAGTTATATAAAACTAATTGCAATAAAATTATATAGCTCCGTCAACATTTCACAAAAACGCGAATCACATAGGACGAACTGAACGACATAGGAATCGTACGGTCGGAGGAAGGAAGGAAGGAAGAATGAACGAAAGAAGTCGGTGCAATAAATTAGGTGAAATGAAAGACAAATCGGTGTCTGTGTGTCTAGTACGAGCGTGATTGGTGCTTCGCATCAGGCGCCAGCGCTCGTGATGAACTGCTACTAGTTGTCGTTGGCAGCAGACGCGAACAGTCTACAGCGACGACATACAAAGCAGCGACAGCGGCATCGCCATCACCATCGCGACCGGCGGTGCGGATAGACGACGAAGAAGAAGAACAAGTCGAACACCACCCTCATTTCACAAAACTAACGGCCAACAAGTTTGATTTATCCGTTACGCTACTGCCATTGACGACGGTAAACAAACATGGTCAGTTGCGTGTGTTTTATTGGCGATCTGTTTATAAATAATATTGTGTAGTGGACAGTTTTCAGTGAGTTGGACCGCTTTCTTTGTACAGTACGATCGACTTCGAGTATCATTACATGCACACATACATATCATTACTCACATATGTTCATATATTGTACATACACACACACAAATGTATATATATAATTATTTAAAAAAAAATCAAACTTTAACTTTGAAAAACTTATTTAGACGTCTGTACTAAAATCAAAACAATATATATATATATATATATATATATATATATATATATATATATATATACATAAACACACACATACATACATATTAAGAATGTTTTTTAGGTTAAATTTACCATAAATGAATTTTCACCCCAAACATCACAATATGTTAAATATGTTGGATGTGAAAATTCATTTGTGCTAAAAAAATTTTTTTATTTAATTTTAAATAAAGAAACTTGTCGAAAAATTAAACCTTCTCGTATATACTTATTACACTCTTTTTATTTTCCTTTTCCCAATCTATATTCATATACTGTACTTAAATTTTTTTAAAAAATTAAACTAATTATGAAAAAATAGTAATTATATAAACTACTTATGATTCATTTGGATCTTAACTTAAAATAATTTTAATTTATTAATAGATGATAAATTTATTGAAATTTATAATTCAGTTAGCATTTTGATTCATTGATCTTTTATTTCATTAAAGGTCGTAATTAATTCAAAATAGTTTTAATTAATTATTTATTTTTTTACATATCAGGGATTTTAGATTAGTATATAAATCATTAAATGGGTGATTTTTATCGATCTTGTATTTTAAAATTAATATTCCACTTTTTGAATATCAGTCTTAATATAGGGTCATTCAAATGTGACGCCTAGATTTGTGTTTTATTGAAAAGAAACATGTGTTTATAGAAAAACATGTGTAAAGTTTATTTTGTAATAAAATACAAATCTAGACATCACATTTGTATGGCCCTATATATTGATTTTATAAGGACTATCATAAGAACAAAAGTGAGAATATTTTTTAATTTTAAAAATACAGACAATACACAATTTGACTGCAAATATAAAATAAAAAATGGATATCACTCTTAGATTAAATAATAATATGATAATAAAGGCTCTGACGATGATGATATCGCCATCGAAATGTGCATTATCCCATTATTGTTATAAACAACAAAGTGAACAATAAGTAATTATTGAACACTTTGTAACATATTGTAATGTTGGGGGTGTAAATTTATTTGTATTCAATAAGTATAGAACAATAGGAAAATTTTTGATTGTTTTAAAACCTTAAATTTCTAACATGAAAATTTGTAAAAATCTCAAATAATTTCTTGTTACTGGGGTAAATATAACTGAGAAAAACGTGCTATAACATGTACTTTAATAAGAAAATAATCATCTTATAAATGAAACTTTAAGTTAACAAAGAACCACTTTTCAATGTTACAAGGTTTTATAAAAATGTTTAGCATTAATTTTTGTTAAAGGCTATAACTATCAAAATATACATTAGTGAAAAGTAAATTATAAGTAATTATTGAACAATTTTATTTTACTTTATAATAATTGAGAATGATTCCTTTGTTAATAAAAATTTTATTTTAAAAAAAGTTATGCCAATTTAAAGAGGGCACTTATTTTCGTGAATTATATATCCATTAATAATTCTATTTATAGTTTTATGTTTCAACCAATACGCCTTACCGAGTTCATTGTGCATTCATTAAACATCATTTCTCTTTTTCTGCCAGCTGTTTTGTCAAATTGAATATTTAATAATCTAATAAACAAAGTATCTGTAACAATGTAATATAACGAGCATTCGTCCATTTCGTGTAGCCATTAACAACTATGTATTTTAAAACGTTAATAAAACCCGTGAATGTTCGAACGCAGTATCGACAGACGCATAAACATGAAAGGACGGACAGAAAAAAAGAAATATAACACGCGGATTCTGGCGTTGTGATTATGGGTACCGCACGTTCGTGGACCGGCAACATCGGTACGGAATAAATAAACTCTCGACTGATGCGTGCACGTCAGTGGCTGTGTACATTTGTCGCACTACTTAACAGACTCAAAAGCGGCTCGCATAATTTACGACCATAACCGACATATTTATGATGTCAATTTAATTTTAAAACAGGCGAGGAATCTCAAAGTGATCGCTGGCCGACACATGTAACTCTGTCAACGTGACTGATATCGTCCGATGTTTTAATGACCCCAAACTCTTGTGTGCGTGGTGCGCTTCGCGAGGCTGTTAATTTTTCAGCACAAGACGGACATGATGTTGTCATATACGTACGTTTATTACTACTATTTGTATTAACGATATTGTTGTCGTTTTGTTTTTCACTAGTTTGAGTTTTGTTGTACATACGTTTCGTTGTGTTTTTAATTGAAATTACAGTTTAACTCAAACATGCACTCTTTAAAATAATTTATTCTATCGTAAAATCCAATTAAATAAAGATACATAAAAACTATTTCATGTTACTTTTAATAATATCAATTTTATATTTTCCAATAAATGACTGAATAAATCATTTCCAACATTTCTATATTTATTTTAATTTTATTTAACGGAAATAAAATACGATAACATATTTTTTTAATAAAATATAAATCACAAATATACATAAAGTCATTTATATAAAACCAATAACAAAATTTTATTTTTAAATTAAGAAGAGTGAAACGTAACAATTTGGAAATTTGACAGTTCAGTTTTTAAAATAACTAATTACTGTATCAACATTTTTAAATTAATTTATTCAATAATTATTTATTTTATCTTATCTACTTTTGATCTTTATATATATTTCAATATCGATTGATTTTCAAAACACAAATATATAAATCATATACCTAAAAATGTAAGTATTATTATTGAAATGTATATAGAAAATTAAAAGTGGTTTACAAATAATTACTGAATACTTTAATTAAAATTATGTAGTGGATGAGGCAATAATTTATGTTAAAAAGTTTGAATGATGTTCAAGCATAGATAAAAATCAGTTAATATACAAAGATTATTTAAACGATCTGAAAACCATTTTGTTAATGAGTATAAACCTCTAACACACATTAATCACTCATCCCAATATTCCACTTATTTTTTTATTTATTCACTGATACACATTTTGATACCACATTGTCAAAGAGCTGTATTGTAATATTCAATTTTTTTTATTAATACTACTTTGAGTATAAACATATTTTTTTTAAAATTCTATAATTTAAAAATGTTTCAGTTAGTTGCTATAATTTATAATTGAACTTAAAAATTCATTGTAAAAGAGAATAAGTCTATTAAAAAATATTTTTTTGTTTCAAAACATGCACAACTAATTATTGAAAAATATATAAATTAATTAAACAGAAAATATGCACTTAATTATAAAATAACCAAATTGCATATCTGTCATTCATGAATTTTAAATATTTTCCAAACGAATTCAAATCGAAATAAATTGAAAAACACGTCCGTGCAGAAATATACAAAACTAAATACGTGGTAATTTATTAATCAATTAAAAAAATATTGAACCATCAATACTGAATAATTTTCAATAATATACGTAATAAATGGTAATTTTTTATTAGTAATATTTATTGTTATTATTCGCACTAATCCATTAATTAATCCAATGTTCATTAAGTTCGTTCAGAGCCCATATTGTTACAGCAGCAGCATGGACATTATCTAGTTAATTACCAAGCTGAAATGACAGCCATCTATTACCCAAGACAGGTCGGGATCAATATATAGTTGGTATTTTCTAGGAAGCAACTCTGATTCATCATTTCATACATTCACCATTTTCAATGGATGATATTTGTGTTATTTTCGAAATGTATTCAAGTGGATCACTTAACTTGAAAACATATTTCTATATTAAATGTTAACTTATATAAACTATATGACTAATTCTTGATACTAACATTTCTTTTACAAGTATTTTTAAATTTTTTTGCATATATTTATATATATGTAGAGAGAGAAAAAGAGGGAGACAGAGAGAAAGGGAAAGAGAGAAAGATAATATAACAAATATAATTAGAATGATGTTTAATTTAAATTTATTACAAATAAATTATGAATCCCTCCAAATTAAGATTTGTTAATTATTTTATAAAATTTGAGTATAAATAAATTAGCTTTAGTGACAGATTATTTTTTTTTTATTCTTTATCACTGAACTATGGCAGTAAAATCTTTATTATGAGACCCTAAAATGGCTATAGCACTGAGAATATTTATGATATATTTATAATATTTTATAAATTTGAACTCAACTTTATGGATTTTATGCGACTTTGTTTTTTCTTCGCCTTTCTTAAATCATTTATTTATTTAAATTATTTTGAAAAATATTCACAACAAGTTTTCTTTTTTATAAAAGAAAAGAACTATTGATTTTTAATAAAATATCATATGATACAAATGATCAAAAACTCAATATACTAAACAACAATTTTTATATAGAGTAATGCGAAAGTAATTTATAAAACTGGCAATTGCTGACATATTTCAGATTTATCTTTAAACCTTAAGATTGTAATTAAACATAAATTAAAAAATAATTAAATACAATACATAATTTAATAAAGAATTAAATGCAATGTTAGTCCAGTTACAGGTTTAAAATTATAAGTTTAATCTTTTAACCTTTCGTTTTTTTCAGTTTAATTTTTATATAATTTTGGGCCTGTAACAGGGATTAATATTGAACTTAATTCTTTATTAAATTATGTATTGTATTTGAGTATTTTTTAACTTATGTTTAATTAAAATCTTAAGGTTTAAAGATAAATCTGAAATATAACTGTAGTGAGATTGATCCAGTGCAGATCATTTTGTAAAATCGAAATAATTTATTAAACACTAAATCTTTCTCTAAATTTAGAGTGATTAGCTGTTGAAAGAAGACAATATTATTTATTTTAGCTCTCTTTTTCTTCCTATATTTATATGAATATATATATATATATATATATATATATATATATATATATATATATATATATATATATATATATATATATATATATATATATATAGGGTGTTCTATCAGCAGAGAACAATTTATTTTTTTGAACAAAATGCATTTTTTTAATGAATGATAGTAAGTATTCATCAACAGCCTCTTTATCTACTACTGGATGAAGACCTTTTTCAATATTTTCCACTTCAAGAGATTCAATATTTTGTCTTCCACTCCACTTTAACAAATTTTCTTGTGTCTCTGCTTCATCTATTCATAGGTATTTTGTATTTTTTTATATCTAGATTCTCAATAAATAATTTTCTTGATCTTTAGTAGTCTTATTTTTTTACTATTTAACTCTTTTTTTACTATTTCCATTTTAAATTTCTCACTTTTCCTATAGCATTCGTAATTTTGGTTTTCTTTCAGATTCACTCAATTCTCATTCTATCTCTAACGTATAATTCCTAAAATACATTTTTACATAGTTCTTTGTGCTGTCTGAACTTACTAAATTATTCTAGTATTTAAAATACATGTTCTTCTATTATAAATGAAAACAGATGGTAATTTTCGATGGCGATGCCATGTTAGAGCCTTTCTGATGGCGTCGCCATCGAAATGCGCATCAGCCGACATATTTAAGTGGTTATTGAATACTTTGTAACCATTGTGGTGTTGGGGTTAAAATTCATTTATATTAAAGCGAATTAACCACAGTTCCAGAACAACAAATATTAAATATGCATTTGTTATAAAAATAAACAGAGACTTTGTCATTTCAAATGTGCATATGTGTTTTAGATCGTAAAAAAATCACACATATTAATTCTTACTATGCTATTTTAAATTTTGCAACATTTGTTCAAAATCATTAGTCATATCTAAATTCTAATTATTATTGTGTTAAGAGTACCATTTTAATATAAAATTTCGTTGAAAGATCTCTATATATAAATAACTTGATTTTAATCCGAACAACGAAATGAATTCCACGTTCAGAAAACCGTCCGACTAAGTGTTCGCACGAAACGAATGTCAGCGAACGTTCAACTCCACTAAAAGATCACTGAATAATTCAGTGTATCAACAGTAGATAAGAGGATACGATCGAAGACCTGTGAATATACTTCTGTCGACTTACGATCAATGCTAGACGAACGCGGGCGATGGTGGGACGCGACACGCCGGTCGCGGTTAGCGCGTGACGTGATTGAGTGACTGACAGGTGTACCCTGGACGCTGAACGGATCGATGCTGTGTGACAGCCCCTGCGGGAGATCTCTTCACAATGTAACGAACGTGTCACGTCTCTCTCGTACAACGACATGTCCGTATTGTTCTATCTCTATATTGTATTTCGGTTCATGGACGTCGGTGTACTAATTTTCGACTATTTGGAAAATATTATGACCGCACACTATTTTGTAATTGATGTATTGATTGCTTCGTAATTATTGTTCGGAGTTATCAATGCGTTATTCGTTTCGAGTTTTATTTAAATCGTACAAGAATTAAATAGAAAATACGATGTTTATATAGACAGATTACTATAAATAAATAAGATTGATTGGCTTGTCAATTAAATCTAAAATATCCAAAATGTTTTTTTGACTATTCTGTTATTTTTTTAACAAATTTCATTTAAATGCATTCGATCAATTAATTATCATAAAAAAATTAAACACGAAATACTTTTTTTTAAATCTTGAAAATTTAAAACTTTGTTAAAAAATATTTATTTATTTTGATTATTAAAATAATGTTGTGATTATAAAAAGTCTATGATCAATTTTATTTAGAAAAATCATTATTATCTTCTGAAAAATACAAATATAGAAAATACTGATAGCCAATGAAAACATACAATGAAAATATTAAATTGTTTAAAAAAATAAAATTATCTTCAGTGTATTAACTCATTTTTAATAGATAACTTAGATAAAATAACCATTTTAAATATGAAAAAACGCCTATATTATGACTATTTAGATTCTATTACCGTTTCATATATGCAAATTGATAAATTATTTGTGTTATACAAAAATACTGTTATAGTAAAGATTTTTATATCATAAATTACTTCCTTTCAAAAGATAATGAGTAAGTAAGATGATGAGGATTTATGATAATTAAATTAAGTGATTATTCAACACTTAGTAATTTAAGTGATTATTGAACACTTCATAACCATTGTGGTGTTGGGAATAAAAATTCAATTGTGTTAAATTGAACTGATATTATTTTAAAAAATAAAATTTGAGAAATATCTATTTTGTTAGTTATTTTTTAACAATTATTTCAATATAGAGGAATTATTTATTTTAACATAGAATAAGAGTTTATAAAAGTGTTTAAAAATGATTAAATATTTTTATAAAATCTTTTGGAGTTGGAGTGTGTGATTTTTTTCTATTAGTCAATATTCCACAGGAACAAAATAAATTGAAAATTATATTTTATTTTATAAATAATTCATTGATAAAATATTTTTAATATTTCTTTCATTTTTCTTCTTAAAACGAATAATGACTATGAAAATTCCAAAAACACTTTAAGAAACTTGTTGATGTTTTTAATTAATCACACATATATAAAATGTGCATTTATTAATTTACATTCAGGTACCATATACGAGTGCAAGGTATAAAATACTGCAGAAAAACCCATTCGCAGAAATAATATAACACGGCAACATACCAATGTGTTTATTTTGAAGACAGGGATGCAGCAGTGAACGGGTCGTGGAGGTGTTGGCCGGGCGGTCGGCGACGTGGATGACGAGCGTCGTGGCAGGGGAATGGACGGATGGCTCCTCGTTCTCTTGTGTTCTTCAGTTAAGGTGTTCGTTCGCTTTTCTTCTCACATCAATCCTCGTCGAGACAGCATTTTAATTAAAATCCTTATCAGAGTCGGCGGCTCGGCATTAACTCACCGCGGTATGTCCGCCGTGTCTCTTCGTCTTTGCTTCGCTTCTCTCGCGCGACTCACACTCGTACACACGTACATACATACATATACACACACACATACACACACAATCGCCACCGAAAATATTTCACGATTTTTGTGACGCGCGATCTTGATTCTGATCGCTGCGTGGCGTTGCGGCAATAAATCTGTTCAATGTTGGCATTGAAGGCGTCTGATCTACATTTAAGACTCTACCACAGTTTCGGAGTGACGGTAATGTTAGGTTTCAGTCGAGAATTATATATATATATATATATATATATATATATATATATATATGTATAGCAAATATTTTTTTTCAATTTTCTCTTGACCTGAATGTAAATATTTGATTTAATTTATGTTATCAGTTAAATCTCATATAAATCAGAAGAACTATAACAAACTTTTATTCAAATATATATAAATTACGAATTTATTTTATTAACAATATTTTTTATTATAGTCATTTAAAAAATAAAAGTTACTTAATTTTTATTTCTATATAAAATATTTTTATACCTGTTGGTATTTATCTTTTTAATGTAAGAAATACAGAACATTAAACTCATTTTTTGAATTTAAACTTAAAATATAAAGTTATTAATTTAATTTACATGCACTTCAACATCACAACATTTAAAAAAAACAATTATAACTTATTATTCTATAACAATCCTAGATAATGAAAATGATATGATTATAGAAATGCTCATCAGTGAATAAAGTTAATAATAAATGATTATTAGATTGAATTTTAATTTAACCTAGTACTAAAACAGAGAGTGATTTTAAACTTAAATCATGTATGAAATTTTTTTTGACGTTATAAATGAAAAACAATAAGACCGTACTGATCTATAAATCTTCTTTGTGTAGCTACAAAAATTAATGGAATCATCGTAAAGTACTTTAAAATCTAATTTGAACTCTAGTTTCGTTTGTATTTAATTTTATTACAAACTATTAAACAACTAGTACAAGAAGTAATTGGTTGAACTTTTTGAACAATTCTAGTCCACACAAAAAAGTCAAACGATAGCAATTTATTTTCTTCTGAATCTAAAGTGGTAAATACAGATTCGACTACATTACTCGACTATATTTTATATACATACTGACACACACACAAACTGTATATAATTCCGCAATTGTGTGTGTTATTCAGTTATACCGTTGTTATTCCTCCGCTTCTGTCCGTAGAGATAACGCGCTGCCGAAGACATTCGTCGTGCATTGCAAACAGCAATGAGACAGGACAGCATCAGAATCACCTCGCCTAACAAACGTCGCGGAGCAACATTTGCGGTCCACGTTATTTATGCCCTGTATTTGTCGCTATATAAATCTCCTGATGGCGCTCGCCCGTTGTTAATCTAATTCGGCGAGAATGTCTTGTAGCGCATCTCGCAGCGTTTGTCTTTTTCGCGTCACCGTTTTCATCACGGATGGGTTTCAGCACGCCGACCAGTCAGGCACTGCGACATCTCTTGCTTTGTACACACGCCGAATAACTTGTTTGTCTCTTGTTGTTTTTTTTCCTTTTCTTCCCATTCTTTCTTAATAATGTAATAATATTGTTGTTTTAAACTCTACTTCGCTTGTATGTGTATAAATACTTTTTTTTCTTGTTCGAGATATTCTGTCATGTCTGTTGATACATTTATTTCAAGTGGTACTTTGACTTTTTTTATTTATTTTTGATAATGATTGGTTTAAAAACAGACACAATTTAATGTAAGTTATAAGACGATAACTTGTTCATATTAAAAAAATATTAACACTGACAACATAAAAACGAATTAATATTTTTTCGCTACATTAATTTGCATATAAATTCCGTTCAATTACTGATAAGATGATTTAATATGCAGATTAATGTTTGTAATTATATATGAATTTATTATTTTCACACTGTAATTATTCTGTTCAAAATATTACTGTCAGTTTTCAATAAGTCGACATGTTTTAAAATTTTATAAACATAATTAAATTTATTAATTTATTTTATAAATATATCCTAAATTAATCTAAAGTTTTAAATTTAAATACAAATTTAAAATTGAATGAATATACGAAGAACAAGAGAAAGAATTTCAAAATTGAAAAGTTGCCAAAGAAATATATCTAAAATTAAAGAGTTCTTTACGAAACTGCCAGTTTTGAAACCTTTCGCCTTAGATCGTGGGATCGAATATGTCCTCTGGAATAATTCAAAGCGTTATTTATCTAAATTTTCTCACAATCAATTTATCACGAAATTGTATCACATTTTATCCGAACCGAAAATACACAACATCCAACCAGCAAAACACAGGTGAATTGACACACGAGCGAGACCCGTGAACGTGAAACTCTGAAGGATACACGAGAATCGGCTGCTGTCTTTATTTTTAAACAGTTCATCAATATTTCAAAGCGCAATCGTCCCTTCTCTGTGATCTTCTATTCAAATTTGATTCGTCACCGCGACATCCACTATGTCAAGTGAACAAATTATTCAATAATCGCAGTGGATATTTCGGTGTACGTCAAGCGTCGTATCTACTCTCACATCGTGTTTGTATTATTATTTCTTTTCTCGTGCGTTTCTTCGTTCGTTCTGTTTAAACATGACCTACGTGTTTTACGTTCCCTTTGAAAACACAATTTCTGTATTTTTAATTTGTAATCTCTTTGAGTCGAAGAGGTGATGTTCTGAGCTGATGCGATCTCATCGGAGATGTGGATGGCATGTCGCAGGTGATTTCGAAACCCATGTCCTTTATTGAATTCCTTCCTAGACGTGTGCTCTTGTATGATATATGTAGATTTTTTTTACTAAGTAATTCATCAGTATTCTTTGGTCCTTTTCGTAAACTACTGTCACACGTTTTCACGAAAGAATATCGTTATTGTTATTTGATTGATGATGCCGGATTAAAAATTTATTTTGTTTGGGGTTAAAACAGAAAACCTTTTTCAATATTAAAGATAAAACTAAGCAACAAAAACATACGATTGGCATTTGATAAAATTATTTCTCTTGTTAAGAAATAAGTATGCAAAATTTAATAATTACTTAATAACTATTTTTCTAAACAAAATATTAATTGCATAAAATTACTAAAAACACATTTTACATAAATAAAACTATATATTCAATTTATATACGGTAATTTTTTATTCATATATATTCACATGTATATACAGATGTTTACGTATTTGAAATCCACTCTGTGTCGTGTGAATTTTTTAAAAACGGAAACAATAATAATTGTACATTGAAGAACAAATTGTGCGTGTTTCGTGTATTGTTGTGTGCATTTCGTCAAGTCATGAAATGTACATTTATGTGTCGACAACGTGTTTACTACGAAAAGCTCTCTTTATCCGAGATGAAGACACGATATTCGTGTTGAAACGATCTTATTTCCCTAGCGAGTTTACCTTAGCGCGGGTCGGCGGTTCATACCTTTGAACGACAACTAAGGCGTCGAATTGACACAGTTATTATATAACGTGTTTCTTTTGAACGTACGTTTCATTCCTTCATTGCTCTAAATTATATACACTTACAAACAAATACGTGTATTCTTTCGAAAACACACATTACATATATGAAATAAATGTTTTAATATAAAAAAGAAAAAGAAAAATATTATCATTAAATATATATAAATAATGATTTTCGTACTGAGAAATTTATTAAACGAATTATTAAAAAATTGATTAAAATTGATACAAGTGTTATATTATGTTTTATTGATGTTTTTATAAACACGATATAGGGATTTAAACTGAAATTATAATAAATGTGAGGCAATCTAACGATATTCAATACGTCCGTGAGTAATTGACGTCAAATTGATATAGAACTGACGCGTAGATGATGTCGAGATGAACGATTGCAACAGATTTAGTGGCGCGCACACATGTCGGGCGTTGAAGTGTCATCATGACTGCACCAATCTAATGTATCACTCAGCACACCGTGGAGTGACAACATGTCAGCATGATGCACGGTTTGAAATGCCACGCAAAATATTGTATTGTGTAATAAACTCTCTCTCTATATCTTAATGGCATAGATAAACACCTCTTCGTGTACACACATGCACGTCTCAGAGTATTTATGAAGATGTTTTTGTAATCAATTTGTTGATAAACGGTTTGTGTATATAAGATCAAAGACTTTTAATAAAAGGGGATTCAAGTGATAACATATTAATGAGATATTATCTAATTAGAAATATTAGTACGAAGATATAATTTAGTAACTTAATTATATTAAATATAATTCTTCTAACTGTGTTTTATCAATTGTTCGTTTGCCTATTGGTGCATCTATATTTTTCTTGGTTCAATTTTTCATGTCTCATCTTCCTTTTAGGTAGTTTTTCTTAATTCATTCTATCTAGATGTTTTTTTCTACATTTTCTTATACTATTTAATTTGTTTTTCTTACTACAAATTTGCAGTTCTTCTCTAATATTGATATTTTTTATTCCATTTTTTCTATTATATTCTTTAAGAGATTTTAAAAATCGAATCTTTATGATAATTTTCGTTCTTATTATATCTTAACATTCGGATTCCATTCTCTTCATTTTGTTTATTAATATTTTCTAGATATACTCATTAATATTTTATTTAGTATATAAATTATTATATTTCATACATCCTACTTTTTAAATATAAATATAACATCATCAACGTAAAGGTGAGTGTTTAAAATTGAATTATTTAGTTGTACTTCTCTATCCATAATATTTTTTCACTTATACGTTATGTTATCTATCTATCTATCTATCTATCTATATATATATATATATATATATATATTAAAGGAGAAGGGTTTATATCCATTCCTCACTTATTTGTTTATTGAAAATTAAGTTGTAGCTTCTCTTAAAGGTAATTTAAAAAAATAATAAATAAATTTAAATTGTATAAAACAATCTAAACATATTTAAATTTACAAATTAAGTTAGTCGACAAAAATAACTTTGAAAATAAATAAATTAAGAATCAGAATTTCTAAATTCTCTTATATAAAAAAATATTATTTACAAAAAAAAGTTGACAAAGGAGTTAATAGTACAAAAATATTGTTTTCAAATTTATTACGGAATTTAAAAAAAATATTTAGTTGATTATTCCTTTGTTGTATTTAGGAAAATTCTAAAAAAATTCAAATAACACATTTAAAAAATATTTTTGCATAGAAATAATTTCATCAATTGATTTAATTATAATTGATGATAAAGTTATTTTTTTATTTTAAATTAAAGTAAATAAAGTTTTAAGAAAATTTTGTATCAAAAAATTCATTCATTAATTATAAATATTTTATATAAAAAATAGAATAAGTGGGCGAATAATTAAAAAATATTATAATTATTTATTAAATTATTATTAATCTACTTTTGTACATAAATGATTAATTCATATATAAATAAATTAAATTCGAATTATTAAACAAGAAATAAATTCTTGTTCAAATAAAGCTATTAAAATGTTTGTTATCGATTTAGAAACTTTAAAAATATTTATAAAATCATTTTTTCCGAAAATTCGACATAAAAACAGAAAAAAAGAAAATAAAATAGATTTAAAAATAAATACAAATCAAATAAACATTCTAGAAAAAATGATGAGGCATATTGCTAAAAGAAGTTACATACTGTAGATAATAGAAATTATTGATTTAGAACAAAGAAATATAAAGAAGTCAAAAGAAACTAATGATTAAATGGAATAAGGATATTAGAGAATTTATTAGCAAATTTATAGAATGTGGAGGAAATGAAATATACGAACTGAAAAAAATTAAAAAAAGTTTTTATACAGCAGTGGAACAATAGAGAATAATACACACACACACACACACACACACACATATATATATATATATATATATATATATATATTCTATAATTCGTTTTAAAACTTCTTGTGATTTTGATATTCCGATTAATACAATTAAACAAGATATCATTGCAAATGAATTTCTTGAAACTGCTATTGAGTTCAATTGGGGTTAATTATTTATTTATTTAAAATAAATAAATGCAAGAATATAAATATTATTTAGGTATATATATGTTCGCATGGATGACGTTCCGGATAAATATACAAGAGAGGGCACACGGAGCATCCGTACCTAGGTACGGGTCGATCAAAGGAGCACGTTTTCTTAATTGCTAATTAACAATAGATGACGATAATTAAAAGAAGCGAATCGCCAATTTTCCAGTACACTTGACGCGGGCGCATCCGTAGATGTGATATAATTAATACGTCCGTCATCATTCATGGATCGATTCAGTCCGGAATAAATTGAGACTGTTATCGAGTTAATTGCTAGCTGATTATAATTGTCGCAACCAGTTTCCTTTTTCGCCGTACTGAATACATTTATTATTTATTCCAGTTTTTTATACACTTTTTTATTTTTGCTTTTTTTAGTTGTTTAATGTTCAACGGAAATATTATTTCTGTTAATTAACGAACGTTTTAATCATATTTTTTTTTGATGGACATTTTTATAAGCATGTTTTAATATCAAACGATTTGTTTACAAATATATATATATATATATATATATTATGTGTGTGTTATGTGAAATAATATTATTTTCTTCGAGTATAGATAGAGAAAAATTGGAACGAAAAACTAGATAACATATTCAAAATCACAGAATCATCAGCCATCACTCATAACGTTGATCTCAAAAACGGTATGCAAATGAAGTTACAAAAGAAATCAAAAACCATAAAGATGTAACGCTCGCGTATGGGAATACGCCAATAGCTCTTTGTTCTCGCATTGTCTTTTCGTATTTCAAAGTTTCATGAGAGAGATTAACGGTAATGGTAACAATTTTTTTCTATTCAATAATTTCATCTTAAGATATTCTATGTCATTGACATAAAATATAATTATGGAGAAAATGAAATGATAACATTTTTGAAAATTAAAAAAGATAATAAAAATTAAAATCCTTTTATTTAAAAATGTACTTTGCTTATTTGTAGTCGATTAAGAAATGAATATTTATAAAAACATTTTTTTAAATTAAAAATAATAAAATGTATATCATTTATAATTTTAAATTCAATGATATGAATGCAGTTTAATATTTTAATATATAATAATAGCATTTATATAACACATGCTAAATTATTATCATTTTTATATATCCACTATTTTTATATCAATCACAAAAATAGTCAATGTATTAAATTACAAAAAAATATTTTTATAATCCAAACTTTTTAAAGAAATAAAAGTATAATACTGTGAGGAAATAAATTTCAAATAATATAGTATATACTGTATTTATTTTCACTTTTATATTTTTTAGTATTATAAGAAATATATTTTAAATTACTTATTTTAAATCTTTGATAATCAAACATTTTTAAATTCTTTTAAATGAAATATGAAAATTAAAAATAGTCCTGAATAAAATAAATAACAAATCAATCAAACTAATTAAAAAATATTTTTTATGAATATTCCTAATATGCATATTTCCATTCTTTTTTATTTTATCTGAAACTGGTGATTTATTTCGGCATTCAAAATTCAGCTTTAGCTACCATAGATGAGAACAGATAGGATACATTGATCAAAAACTTTTCTTTTTAATTTAGAAAAATATCCCACTTCATAATATAAACATTTTTTTCAAATTTAAATCCTACCATTTTTATTATTCTGTCTATTTCGTCTGTAAATGTCCCTTGAGTATTAATAAGTTACTCCAGATAAATATGCATACTTTTCAATATTTTTTATTTCTTTTCCTTTAAGTTAAATTATTTAATCATTTGAAAATTCATTAAAAATTATTTCTATCTTGCTAAGATTCATCATAATATCAATTTTTTGACTTACTTTATCTAATTCTTTAATTTTTTTTCTAGTTTATATGGGTTTGTTTGGAAAATAATAATCAGCAAATCTTTAGTGATTAAACATTTTTTTTTATTTTTATTCCATTAGAGTCCAAATTTAGTTTCTTGAATAATTATTTTAATGTAATATATATATATATATATATATATATATATACATATATATACATTTTTAATGAAATTTGCAAGAAATAATATTTATTGTCATTTCATTTACATTTTAAAGATTGTTTACTTCCATTCACATTTCAATATTGAGTGAAACGAAACCCAACAACATTTTTTTAAAAGAAAAACATTACCGTATACATTACTATTTCAGTAGACGTTAACGTGTCCTAATAAAAAAGTGACACATAGTTTTCCGTACAGCGACTCTTTGTCAAACTTCGCGTGAACTTAACTCGGCTCCACTGTAAGTGTATAACACGCGTGAGATTCACGTTAAATCTACGAATATGTTCTCTGTTTTGCATATACATATACATACATAAACTTGTATATATATTCATACAGGCTGTTTGGAAAATGGCTCCTCATTTTTATACAGTTTTCCGCAATTTAAAGACCAATTTGTAATCAGTTTTCAACATTTCCTCTTACACAAATGAATATTTGTTCAAAAATAATCAGTATACATTTATAATAAAAATTCATTTATAATCTTAATTCGAGAATTTAAAAAACTAATTCTTAATTATAATATTTTATATGATTTTTTAATCAATTTGGATATCATTTTTATATCATTACCATTAAAATCTGATTATAATTGACATCAACTGTTATCATAACCAACAAATAGAAAAGTTAAAATAAATCATAACCCAATTGTTCACCATAATTGCATAACATATTTCATATTTTCGATAAAAATGGATATATTTATATATTTTGTTCATCAATGTACAATAATTTTAAATATTTATATGCTATCAAAATGTCACTCATATATTTTCTTATATTGTATCATATTTTTTAACATTTTTTATTTATTAATTCATTTCATGAACTTTGGTTCTTTTCAATCATTAATTACATTTTGTAATAACAAACAGTAATTATAAATATTATAATGTTTTATGATTAAGATATAACATAAGAATATTCTTCAATGTTCGAAACTTCTGTTTATTTTCATAAAATCAATTTATGAATAGTTTTATGTCGTATTTTTAATTTTTAATATATTAGTTATTTTTAATATCAACTAAATTTTATTTTATAATATTATTAAAAATTACATATCAGAATTTCAATTAAACAACGAATAGATTTATTACTTATAAGGAATTAAAAATATTTCAGTAATAATAAATATAAAATATTTTTTCTTTCTAATAATTGTAAGAAAAAAAATATATAAAAACATTCCAATTTTTTATTTAAAAAAAAGAAATATAAAATGATTTTTTTTATAAAAATACAAATATATTTCTTGTTGAAATTTATAAAAAATATATTTTTAATAGTAAATATCATCAACATTCACTAAATTCAGTATTTTGTTCCTCCAGTTATATCCTCTTGTCTGAATCCATTTTTTACATTTTCTCCTAAGATTCGAAATCTGTTCTTTCTATGATTCTTTTTAAGTAAGTTATTTTCATGGTCTTATTTTTATCTAGCATTTTAACCATGAAAATATTTGTGAAAATCATTGTATGCCATCAGATGCCCTACAAGCTTAATTTTTCTTTTTTCTATGTATCTTAAAAGACTTTTCTTTATGTTTGATTGAGTGTTACTTTTTTTATCTGGCCAATTTGTTCATCTTAATCTTCTCTGTATCCACATTTCCATTACCTCTATTCTACTTATATTTTTTCCTAAGATTCCAATTTTCATATCCACATGTCGACATGCACCAAATATTTTTAAAAATAAATTCCTTATATCTTGCCTAATGTGATTGTTAGTCAATAAGTGCTTTTTGCATTGAAAATTTAATTTTTTCAAATCTATTCTCTTTTTTATCAAATTTTGATTATCGTTAGTAATTTAGTTCATAGGTAACAAAACTTTTTAACTTATTCAATTGCTATTCCTCAAATTTATATTTTTGATGCTTCTTTCTCTCATCTTGGATATGTAAACTGTTTTTTGTATTTATTGTAAATTTGGAATGATTTAATGCGTTTATTTAAATATTTAACATTTTTTTTAATGATTTTGATAAAAATTTCCTTTGTAAATCTTATATTATGGATAAGTTTTAATTCCTTTATTTTCTCTTTTAATACCATTACAGGTTTTTCAAAATGTTTAATATAAATGAATTTTATTTTTATTGAAATATATTTTTTTTAATACTAAATATTATTTAATAACGTTTCATAGATTATAAAATATTAATATATTTTTTTACAAATTATTTTTAACGAAAAAATTGTATAAAAAATCATTATATTTTTATTTCATATTGATATAGTTTCGAGGATTAACTTCCAAAGAGTTTCTATTAAAAACAAGTCTTTCATATTCCAAGACGCCTGTATATAACTGTATATAAACACGTATATAGGTACATATTCATACATAGATAAACATGTGTGTGTGTATCGGGAGAGTTCTATAAACGAAAAGATCAAAATCATATTTCGCGAAGTGTGGAAGTATTTTTTTGTTCGCGCGGCGACACCCGATCTTTATCCACTGTGTGTGCGCCGCCTTTGTCTCTATGAATGTAAATGAATTTAGATATTTCATTTCCAATAGCGTTCGCTCTACGTCTGCGAGCGCCAGTTTTATTCTTCCGTTTTCACATATTTCACATCAATCACGCGATCGGATTTTATGCGAATCCACACACATTTATACATGTTTGTTCCGATAACACGTTCTGACGTACTGTTCCTTCCTTATTGTTAACTCGGTACCGTGTTTTGTGTTCTTTGAAGTTGAACGTTTTTTTCCTCTCCACTTTTTTGATTTGTTTCATACTCGATGCAATATTTTTCTACATACTTCCAAACACATACAAATACATAAACATATATGTATTCAGAGATACGAAGACTGATTGAAAAATTTTAAATACAAGGAATTTGTGTTCCAATATTTGTACTACATTTTTTTATTGATTATATATTTTGTACTGGTGTTATTTATGAAATAAATCTATAAAAAAATAACTCCTACGTTTATTTCTGTAATATTTATATTAATAAATTTAATTGAATAAATAACGAAAATATTTTAAAAAAATGATAAGATCATTTTTGAAATTTCTGAATTTTACTATTTAATTTTTTTTAAAAAAATACATTGTTAACTTTTTTATAAAGAAGAATAAATGAAAAGAAAAATGAATTTAAATCTTTTTAAAAATAAAAAATATGTGAAATGAGGAAATTGGCCAAATTCAGATCTTTGTAATTGTAAATAAAAAAAATAATAAACGGAAAAATAAGTTTATTCTCCTTCTATATTTCAAATTAATATTTCATTACAGAATAATATATACAAGTAAATTAAAAAATAATTCATTTTTACAAATATGACTAAATTATTATGTAAGAATATTAATTAAAATTTGAAATAATTATTTTATATTAAAATAACGACTGATGATTTTTTATAAAGAAAACTATGTTAAGAGATATTTTTCAACGATTATAAATTTCTGAGGAAATAAATAAAACCAGAATAAACACTGAATTTTTAATGATTGATATATTATTTTCATTTGTAAACTTTTATATCGACTTATAAAATTCATTTCAGTTCTAGAAATTTCCAGTTCATTTTTCACGACTATTTATCGAGTCCATTAGTTCGATTCTACGTATATATTACGTATATATGTGAGTTCGTACTCGTTACACATTTCTGTTCGATCCGAACGTTTCTTGTACATAAAACCATGAAACAAACACAGCATTTGATTTTAGTGCTCGATTTCTCACTGTTGTTACCTATAATACAGTTCAAAGTCCCATTATATCAAAACCGGTAGCTATTAGATATTTCACGTCATAAATTTCACTAGGATGAAAAAAGCTCGTGTATGTAACCAAAAACAAAAAGGAAGCACACATAAACATACGTATATGTACAGTTGTAGAACGTATGTTGTCGCGCATGCAACCAGACATCATACGTTCTTGCAACGAAACGGCATCGGTTTTGACCTCGTCGTGGGACCATAACTATGAGTCGAGTGACGTTTAATGGACAGTAGCTGGTGTTGGCTAGGCTAGCTGCCTCCGGCTAGGTACGTGCTAATGACTTACACTCTAAGGATTTGAGGCGCTCCACTCAATTCACATATTTTGTGCCGGGATAAATAAATTCTCGTCGGTTAGGTCGACGGACCGTGTAGCTCGTGTTGGTGCAGAGCTACTTGTACACTGTTCGTTGTTGCAACCGAGTCACTGAATGTATGTGTAAGTGTATGTGTGTGTGTGTGTGTGTGTATGTCGGCAATGGGCGGATAAAAACGGGCATGAATTATAGTTGTCGTAAAATATATTATTCGTGTGATAAAGTTTTCACAATTTCAATACACTGTGGACACAAAAGCATCACATAAATTGTAAGCAAAGCGAATGGAACGCAACGCGAAAGTAGAAAAAAAATTGTCGACTGCGTTTTAAGATATACTTAAATGTATAGCTTTCAGTTTCACGTTTTGACAAACAGGATGTATGATTTTTTCCCTACGAACTTTATTCACATTATATATATATATATATATATATATATATATATATATATATATTAAAAGTTGTATTAATTAAACAACTTGACAAACTTCAAGAATTTCAATTTCAAAATTTGTTCAAATATCTTTGCAATGTCTATTTTTATTACTTATTCAGTCTAGACGAATAAATCTTAAAATGCAATATGTATTTTTGAAAAATGCCATATTGATAAAAATCATTTTGTATTATTGATTCATTTTTTTATAGTAAATTTATTTATTTTACAATTTATATATCGTCATAATTACCATCAAAGTTTATATTCACCCACTGCTGGACGAAAATTTCATAGAATGTTAATAATTTTTCTTAAATATCTCCCCAAGATAATTCCATTTTTACTGTCCATTGTCAATTACTTCAAACACAATTTCATCTTAACATCTTTAATGAGGATTTTTTCAGGTCTCATTTTATCTCTTGATATACATATTGATCTTTGTTTACTTATTGTTCTCTCTTTTTTCTATATGCCATTTCTACATCTATTTCAGTGATTTTACTTATTCTATCATTTATTCTTGTCTGTTCTCATATTAATTTACTAATTTTCCATTTTTAACCAGTAATTCTCAGCATTATTCTTTCTATGCTTTTTTGGTTATTAAAATTTTTGTCTAATTTTGCAATTTATAAATATATATATATATTTATATACAGAGTGTTTCAATAAAATCAACACTTTAAAATAATACACTTTAAAATAATTAAATTTAATGTTTATTTACATATGGTTCATTTTCAAATTTAAATAGATTTTCAGTTGTTAAAATTTGTATACATTTTTTGAGACACCCTGTATATATATATATATATATATATATATATATATATATATATATATATATATAGATAGATTATTTTAATATTTATATGAAATTAAACAAACAAATTAACTTTTTATTGAAAAAAATGATAATTATTTTAATAAATATATTTTTATTTATATTTATTGAAAACGTGATATTATGATTGTTTACTTAAAATAAATATTTGTTATTTATCTGATATAATATAATAAAAATTTGTAGAGAAGATTATAAGATTTATTAAAAAAATTCATATACATTTAAAAATTTGAATTTTTATTAACAAGATAATCAATTTAAAATACTGTTTTTGAATTAGAACTGATCATAAAAGATAATAAACACTATAAAGAAATATAAATTGAATTATTTTTCTCACTTTAATGTTGAAAATTAATTGAATGTATATCAACTCATATTAAACTCTTGTATAAGACATTATGAGCAAATTGTCACGAAGGTTGTTTATTTTTTTAAATTTACATTTGAATAAAAAGTATTGAAGATTAAAGTATTGATATTTTAAAGAAATCTCGTACAACCTTTTTTATTAATTCTTATATTTTGGACTTGAGCCGACCCGACCACTGCATTTATACAAACGTATTGAGAACAGGATATTTGACTGCGTTATTTTTCTTATTCGTTAGAGGCAATAAACTGATGTGAAATTGACAGCCACTTAAATATTTTTATTCGACGATTATTTTCACAGGAGATTTGAAAATACAATCTTCAAAAGAAAATCATGCATATGGTGAGTGCGGTACGTAAACATTAAATGTGACCTATTTTGAAACGCCAATCTTAATATTTTGTCAGAACGGCTGTGTCTCTGTCTCACACCTACGAACATGTATACACGATCGCCGTTACCAATATTATGATTCACGTACAATGTTCAATTCTATGCAAACGCTTGTAGCGCGTTCCGAGAGAAAATCGTTTGATGGATCATTTTAATATGTCCCGAAATATTTTTATTACAGAATTAAATCTTTACTGCCATATATTTTATCTATTACTGTATTCAAGATGTGCTCTTTTTATATGAAATTATAGCCTTTATAAATAGTTTTCTATAATCATTATTCTTTATACATGCATGTATATATATATATATATATATATATATATATATATATATATATAAATTGTTACATATTAAATGTCACATTCTGCAATTTCATAAAATTAATTACATTTTGAAAATTTAAATCTGTCTGAAAATATTGCTTGTCATATATCAAATTCAATCGTAAATCCTGCTCTAGATATAAAACTTATTATTGTATTAGTGATTTTATTTCTAAGAAATACATAATAAATTAAAAGACAGCAAATTACTGACTTTATATTTAGATAAAATATAATTGAGCCGATTCAAAATATTAATATAGCATTTGACTAAATGGATAAATTGATATTAGTTGAATATACAATATATATTTAGAAAAATTATTCACTTGGCTAGATAGAAAAAATTATAACTAATGTTCAATCGAAATTTTTTAATTATATTAATTTAATCTATATTAATTGAATAGAATGTAAGTTAAATTATACAAAAAATTAGAAAATATTATATTCAATAAATAAAATTAAGCTAGATTATAGTCTGGAATTTTATATCGATGGTTTATCATAAGAAAATATTTATGAGTAGATTACCAGGATTAGTAAAGTCTAAATCTAGAGGAAAGTTTGCCATAGAAATGTCTGGCATTCACGAATATTTGCATTTTAACTAGGAGAAGAAATATCAATTTGGATAGCCAAACGGTTCGTAAAGAAATTTTCTCTAACTAATTCAGATTAGTAATTGTTTAAAAATATTACTAGAAAATTTTACAACTCTCAATTCGCAATTAAATTGAATTGCAGTAAGTATCTGAAGTTCAAGGAAATAACTGACTATGAAGGGAGCTTTATCTTCATTCATTGATCTAGAATTATTTTTAGTATCAGTACTACTCTTGCCCAAAATACAGTAAGACATTGAGTCACACAAAGGTATTTAAGAGTTGGAAAAAAATTCCTCAAAAATTCCGTAAATCTACGTATAATCTGAATAAAATTTAATTTAACTTCTTAATGATATTACATAAATAAAGTTTTAGGAATGTTCTGATCTTAGATACTAAACACAGAAAGTTTAAAAAATCTCAAAACCAAAAAAAACTTTCAGAGAAATCCTGTATAACTGTTATATAAGCAATTATTTAAACTGTGGAACATTTATTCCAGAAATGTATTAGATAAAGAAATATTCTTAATCTCTGACTCATACTCTTATTTATATGATTATTAAGACCTTGTAAATGAGATTTTACATCTAACTAATGGAACTCAATTCAATCACATTGAATTAAAAACACTTTTTCGCTCTAAAAAAATGTTTAGTGTAGAAGAAACAACAATATAACAAAAACACTATTAATTATGATAGAAGCATTCGTATTCTCAAAGAAAATAGACAATTGATTTGATTAAATAAATTATTTTCAGTAAAATAAAAAAGTTTATCTTTTTATACATAGCATAAACCATCATTTCTATACTCAAATAATATATTAATTAACAGATTTCCAGTATCTGAAGTTTATTAAAGAAAAAAAAGACATAAATTAAATGTGCATATAAATTAATGAAAAAATACAAAACAAGTTTAATGATATCATATTCTTTTTTTGAAAAAACAAAAATAATCGTTTGTTGGAAAGAGTCACAGAATCTGTAGAAGACTCTTCCATGATTTATTTGATAGTTCTATATTAAAACTTAACATTTGATTCATACTCAATAGTACTGAAATTTATAATTAAGTAATACTGAAATTTTACGTATGCAAAATTATGAAAACTGATTAGTATTGTCCATTATTATTTTTATATGTAGCTGAAGTAACAAGTAAAGAAACATTTTTTGAAAATAATAAGATCAGAATAAATTATCACTATATCTCTTTTTAATAAGAAAAAGATAACTAGATAAAAAATATAAAGATCTGGTTAAAAAATGTTCAGCTGTTAAATCTTATGAAAGGAATTTATTCATATGAATGTATCATCAAACGATGATTAATATTACACATATAAGAGATTTACTGTTCCATAAACATTTTCTTTGCACAGATCGACTAGGTACGATCAAAGAGTGACATCGGAAGAGTTACACCCGGCTCATAGCTGTCCATCATGCTGTTCAACTGATTGACTAATGGTGTCAATATTTATACCAAACCAAGAGATGATATGTTGATGGCGTTACCGTACAAGCATCCATCTGTCAACGGTCGGACTGTTTATAAACGTCTAGCGTCTTAAACGTCGACCGTGTATTTTATTTTACTTATATTATTATTACACACGAACATTCTTAGACTTGTTGTATCTGTACCACGATTAGATTTTACTTGTTGCTGTACATAATAATGACGCAACATTTTAGTTTCACAAGAACATACATATATGCTCACATTATACAGAGTCATCCAAATGTGACGCCTAGATTTGTGTTTTATTAAAAAGAAACATGCGTATAGGGTGGTGTATAAGGAAATAAATGCATAGTTTCTTTCGTTTTTTTTTAATAAAACACAAATCTAGGCATCACATTTGGATGACCCTATATATATTAAAATAAAAAATTATATTAATTCTTTTTTAAATTTATTTTTAAGTCATGGAAAAAGTGTAAATTTTTGATTGATTGACTGAATGACAAAGATATTTTTTTATTTATTCTTTACCAATATATATATATATATATATATATATATATATATATATATATATATATATATATATATATACATATACATGTGTATTTATGTGTTTGAGTATATCTAAAAGTATTGTTTCATAATGCACATATCTCTCGAAACGTACGGAAGTAGAAGGGTCGACCTGGAAAAGAATACAACAATCATATCACAATTCCATACGTACAACACAGCATAAATTCCTAGCTTTAATTCCACTTATAAATCATTATAATATGTAATATAATTTTCGCTCTCGAGTCTAAAGGTTGATGTCGGTTGGATCGAGCGCGCGGGCGTCACGGGGGTATATTTTCTGGTGCGAATGCGGAGCATATATACGTCAGACAGGAGGCGGCGAGGTTGGAGAACAGTCGGCCGGCACGGGAACATCCAGGACTGGGATGTGCCGTTCGTCTGTCGGTTTTTTTTTCACAAGCAGATGCCCTTTATTTCATTGGCCCGCCAACGCTATAAATCTGCTAGTTTGACTTGTTCGCTTTGTTAGTTTATGTCTCGCGCGCTTTTCACCCTATCGTCTCCGCTAACATCGCTGACAACAACTTGAATAAGCATCCCCTTTTTCATAGAAAACAATTTTTTTTGCTCGCGTCCGATATATCTGATATGCTGTTTCTTCATTTTTATATTTGAAATATGTATGTATATTATGTTCTCTTAAAAAACGAATCTATTTTGATATAGGAGGTCGAGTGATCACACTTACAGATTTATGACCGACGGTCCTTTTATTTTATATTGAGAAAATCAATGAAGACGACATTTTATAAAAGCACTTTCAGATCGAGTGAAAATTAAATACAAATGTTTAACGTAAACAAATCACTTGGAAGAAAAGAAATATATTTTTTTTGGCTAGAATTTTTTTATTGATAAAAATTAATTTTTTTTAAAAATAAATCAATTAAAAAAAATTTAAACTCTATCCTTAATCATTGCATGAATGTTTATAAAACTGAAAAAATATGATAGTATGAAATAATATATTTATATGACTCCAAAAATGTTTAAAATATAATTAAGTAGTTTAAAATATTGAAAAAAATCTATATAAAATATATTTATTACATATAAATATATATGTATATTAAAATTATTTAATTTTTCCAAATTAATTATCTGTTCAAGCTTGATATTTTTTATAAATGTAAAAAGTCTAATAATTAACTAACGAATTAAAAAAAATGGTGAAATGAATAATTAATATCAATAATTTAAATATAAAAAAATTGTTTCTAATATATATATATGTACATATAGTCTGTATTTAATCGTGATAGAACTTTAAATTGAATCCCTATCAAAGTTCTATCAAGTCTAAAAAACACTTTTATATACTCATATATACATGTGTATGTATATATAAAGATATGAAAAAGCGTGTTTTTAAGTTAGATAGAACTTTTCATATATATTCAATTTAAATTTTAGGTAGAACTTTCCATAGCGATTCAATTTTAAGTTCTATCACGCTTAAAAAACACCTATATATATATATATATATATATATATATATATATATATATATATAATATTTTAATTAT